>JAASFT010000870.1:0-12201 GCA_023333885.1 Globisporangium parvum
GACATCATGCAGGTCGCATACCCATGTACGTCAAACACCTCGTCGTTGACACAACTGAAGCCGCAGCGCTCGTAGAAGTTCTTCCTCGAGTGCAGCGCAGCGAGCATGAGCACGTCTGCCTCGCTCGTGATCGCGCCACGGACCTAGGACGCTCGAGCGTGCTCGTAGTCGTTGTGCTTGCCTAGTGTTGAGTGCCCAGACATCGACGCAAGCGAACATGGCGTGTGTGGGTATGCGGACTAGTGTCGTGAGGTGTTGGATTGATAAATACGGCTGAGGATGGATGTGACCGAGGCTCTGCTCTTCGAGCCTCGCTGTCTCCATCGGCGGGTCTGCTGGCGTCTGTGGAGCTCCTGGTCTCTCATAAATATCATAGTAGCTCGCTCACGCGCACTGGCGCGCAGTGAGGCGCTGCGAGTGCATGCGAACCATCTCGCCTGCTTTGCTGCCCTGGCGCGTGCGCGTGAACGAACTGCTTCTGCTCTTCGAGTCGTCGGCTGGAGCGCTTCCAATGGCGCTTGACCGTGCGCGGCTCTGGCGATTCACCTGTACGAGCACGCGCTGGAGCAGTTCGCAGATTCGTGTGTGGCCATTCGCAGACGCGATCATCATCGCATCGCTGTCGTTCTTTGTGCGCCGCGCGACGTCTGCGCGGTGCTGCAGCAGGAGCTCCGAGATCTCGAGCGACCCGAGCTTCGCTGCAAAGTGCAGCGGCGTGATGCCGCTCGCGGTCATGACGTTCACGTCCGCACCGCTCTTAACCAGGAGCTGCACGATCTCGACGTTCTGCGACACGATCGCTGCATGGAGGGGATACGTCCCGCGCGCACTGCAGGCGTCGATGCTCGCGCCGGCGTGGAGCAAGCGCTTCGCGACGTCAACGCAGCCATTGCGGCACGCAGCAATGAGCGGCGTCACACCAGCGTCGTTTGCGCGGTTCACACTTGCACCATCGTCGAGGAGGAGGTCGACGATGTCGGTGTGGCCCATGCGTGCGGCGATGTGAAGACACGTTGAGCCATCGGCCATGAGCGCGTTCGCATCCGCGTAGTTGAACAGAATGAGCTGCACGGCGTACGTGTGACCGATGCGGCACGCAACGTAGAGACAGATCTCCCACCGCCGTGTCGGCGTGAGCTCCGGGTCCGACAGCTCAGCCATGTCGTGCGCGTACTGACTCAAGACGTGGTCGCAGAACTCCTCCATGAACGTGTACATCGTCTCGACCTTGACGGTCTTGACGCTCAGTCCCGGCAAGAGCGCGAGCGTCGACGCGTGCATCGCTGGCGCTGCTGGCTCAGCCTTGGCGAGTGCGAGCGTTGACCGCGTCCCAGTGAGCTCGCGCTCGTCGTCGTCGTTGTCCTTGCCGTTGTCTTCCGCCATCATCTTGTCAGCGCACTGCTGTCGCCAGCCACAGAGTGCGAGTGGCTGGTGCAACGCGCTGGCCATACAGAGCGGGAAGTGAACATCCGCTTGGAGGAACGTGGCAAACGCCATGAGTGCTGTGCATGGCGTACGCTGTGTGAGCCGCTCGCGCAACAGGGTGTCTGGGAACGTCGCAAAGAAGCTGTGGACGTTGCGGATGAAGTGCTCGAGCGCTGAGCGACGGGCGTTCAGAGCGCTCTCTTTGCGCTGCGAGCGCGTGTGATACGAGCTGCGGAGCCTGCGCGATGGGAACGAGACGACGCGCACCACGTCGTGGAGTGTGTGGAAGCTGCAGGCGTCGCCGTTGCAGCGGCACGAACGGCTAGTGTTGCTACGGCGAAGAGCGCTGTTCCGTGTGAGGTGTGCGCGCAAGCGACCGATCGTACTACTGCTGTTGCTGCTCTCCGTCGAGTGCGTGGCGCCGCTGTGTGCAGGAACTTGTCCTGCCAGTGTCTTCCAGAGCGCGCGGAACTGCGAGTACGAGCGGTATGTCGTGAAGTGGCGATCGCTGCTCGAGCTCACTGACGACTGGAACGACGTGCGCATCGACGCGCGCGCCGCTGTTGTCGGCGATGTGCGCTTTGTGAGCTCAATCGCGTAGAAGAGCTTGCCGCCCGTGTTGTGGTACGACGGCACGCGGACTGCGTGCTCGCTCACCCAGCAGCTCATAGCGCTAGTGTCGCTGGACCTTGCGCTGGCGAGTCGCGGCAGTGCCGATTGCAGAGTGCGGTCGTGTACGTATCGGTGCGTCAGCCAAAGCAGACACGCAGCAGACAGGCAGCGCGGATCGGATCGGAAGAACTGCAAGTCGCCAAACTCGTCGGCGGCGATTCGCAGCGCTAAGTATACGAGGGTTCTTAGCTGCAGCGCTGCGTCAATTGCGTACTGAGCTGCTGCTGCTGCTGCTGCGCACGCCGACGGCCACGACGTGAGGGAGCAACGAGGGAGCACACTCAAGCTCAAGCTCAAGCAGCGCACGGAGCTCAAAAGACGACGGTGGTCATTAGCACACGCGAGTGTGTCACGTTGACCGCGCATCACAACTGCCTTCGTTTGCCGAGTCAGAGTCAGAGTCAGAGTCAGCACCGATATCCGGATTCAAGTCAGACAATTTTCGGGGCGACTGAATTTTGTGTCGCATAGACATACCTTGTTCATGCATGCTGCATTTGCATGAAGAGAAGCCAATAAGCGAATGGTGCTGCGTTTTTGGCTCGTCTACAACTATCGAGATGCATGATGTTCTTTTGCATGAAGCATGTGACCTTGGGTATTGGCAGTATGCATGTTGAGCCCTTCAAAGGACGCCCAAGATTGCGCTTGGGACATCCTTTCGACCTGGCAAGCAAAGCGCACGACCGAGCGTGCGAATGCAGCGCACGACTGAGCGTGTGAATGCAGCACAGCGACCCACTCGGCGCGCTGCAGCTGATCCGTGATGATCAGCCAAGCTGCACGGCTCGACATGCGTGCTGGCTGCCGCTCCTACATGGCCACTCGATCCGATGCTGTAAAGACCTCGCGCTGCCGCCACCATCATCATCAACGACAGCAGCAGCTGCAGCGACAGAGATGCAAAAGCGCGTGACTGTGCAGCTCGAGCGCAGGGCAAGACGGACGCCTGTGGACACGAATGGATCGATGGATGGATGGTGAACAGCGCAACGCACGTCGCGTTCGAGACCCAGTGGATATTCAGTCAAGTTGCGTTCGATGATCGATCGGCGCAACTGAAGCACGGCGGTTGCTCCTCTACGTTCCAAGTCGCCGTGGACACGATCCGCAAGTACTCGCAGCGCATCCGCCAGCAGCGATTACTTACCCGTTAGTCTCTCGAACCTGTGGCTCACACATGTGTGCGCGGTGTGTCACTGCACCCGCGTGCACGAGTGGCTCCGTGAGCAGGTCCGTGCGCTGGACGATGCTCAGCTCCTGCAGCTCAAACTGCTGCTGCAAGAGCTCGAGCGGCTGGAACGTCTTCTCGACCACCTCCTGCGTGTGCGACGCCCACGCGTGGTTGCAATTGCAGATCCACGGACTGCCACACAGAGAGATCCCAAGCACATGGTGAGCTGTACGCACGTGATTGCCAGCGCAACGAAGTAGCGTGACGACAGCGTACCTGTCGAACGCAGCACAGCTGCACTTGGGCTTTGCGCAGCCAAACGGCGAGCGCCTTGGATCGTGATCTGTGTGCTTGTGCTTGCAGCGACAGCGCAAGATCCACGCGCCTTCAGCGACGACGTAGAAGAACGCTCGACACGCGCACTTGGCAGACGTGCACGCGAACGCACGGAAGCTGTCGTTGCTCTTCACGCGCGGATCGCTCGATGACGACGGGTGCTCTTTGTACCGATGGCCACTGTTTGCAAGCCCACACCGTCGCTCAGTCCACTCGCATGCCAAGCGATCGATCCCATGTATCGAGCGACTTGGAGCACGAACGCACCAGAGACAGCGAGACTCCTCTCGGATCGGAATGCACTCGCGCTTGCACGTCGTGCACGACCACTTCGCGACGAGCTTTGTCAGCGCCGTCTTCGGCAGGTTGGTGTCATGGCTCGCATGACCGACTCGTGTGCAGACCATCGCAGTCGGGCCGATCGGAGGCGGTGGAGCTGGCACTGTCGAGTCAACACCGAAGCGTGCATGCTCTCGCGAGTGTGGATGACTGCTGCTTCTGCTACGTGTGCTCCTTCGTGCGGACGTCAAGACGACTGCAGGCATCCTGCGCTGCTTCAGCTGCTCAATCGTTGGCTCGAGAACGTCATTGGTGCTGATGCTGCACCACTCGCTTTCGAGTCTGAACGGGACTGAGCGAGGTGGTGGGCAGGACTCTGGCTGCTGCTCGCCAGCGACCATCATCGCCTCTTTCTCTTCGTCCGGCAGCGCAGCAGCAGCTGTTGTAAGCGTCAATGCTGCTACCACGTGGTTGTTCGTGCTGTCGCTGTGGTTGTCGACGCTGGCTGCTTGGGTGCGACCGCTGCGACTGCCACTTTGCTTCGTCACGCGCGTGCGCTTGAGTTTGCTCTTGAGCAGACTGAGCGCATGCGTCCGCGCAGCGATGTCCTGCTCTTGGAGGCGAGAGTAGTCGTGATCGTCCACGCAGGGCGTGCTCATGACTGCTTCTCTGAGCTCGCTCGTCCAAACAAGCTGCCGCGACGGTTCACAGGCGATTCGTCATAGTACTGTCCAAGCACGCTCGCCACAAGCGAGATGGCTTCACTTCTCCAGCAGGTTGCGCTCAGCATCATCTGCCTCCTCGCTGCAGTCGACGCACTGGGGTGCAACGCTGGTGCGTACTTTGACGGCGCCAAGTGTTCGCTCTGTCCTGGCGGGACGTACGGTGAGCGGCCAGGCTTGGCGACACCACTGTGCTCTGGAAAATGCGCTGGCGGCTACTTCTGCCCAGAGGGCTCGACGTCTGCGCGCATGAACCTGTGTGGCCGCTCGATCTACTACTGCCCACCCGGCTCGGCGGTACGCCGGCTCGTTGGCGCAGGCTACTACACGATCGTGGCTCAAAGCGACCCAGCATACACTGCACCACTTACAAGCAGCACGCGCACGAGCCACCGCAACGCTGCGCTAGTACAGATCATGTGCGAGCCAGGACACTACTGCAAGCTCGGGATCCGCTATCCGTGTGCTGCAGGGCTGTTCGGCGAAGTCTTTGGGCTCCGAGGTGCCGGGTGCTCTGGCGCATGTCCACGCGGCTTCTACTGCCCGCTCGCGACCGCGAACCCAATTCCGTGTCAGCCTGGGACGTTTGGCAACGCGCTCGGACTGAAAGACGCCGCGTGCAGCGGACTCTGCCCGCGGGGGTACTACTGGTGCGTCTCCTCTTTCGCTCTCCCATATACCACCCACGTGCCGTTCATCAGACTGACTGCCGAACTGACGGTGCTGCATGGTGTTGCATTGGGCTGTACTACTTGATGAGGTAGTGAGAGCGGCACCGTGACTCCGCTGCCTTGTCCAGCTGGACGACTCGAGCGAGCGCTTGGACTCGCGACGATCGACTGCTCGACGCAGTGCACGCAACTTGGGAGTCGAGCGCCATTCACGATTGTCTGTGCACCGGCGCCGTGTCCTGCAGGCTACTACTGCCCGCTCGGCACGCCAGAGGCGATTCCGTGCGGTGGCGCGAGTGTGTTCTGTCCGACTGGGTCCGCTGCACCGACTAGTGTCGCGAGCGGGTACTACACGACATGGACGTCGCTCGGCTCGAGTGGCGACACGGCTGGCACATATGTCGCTGGCAGCGCACTCGCAGCGACGAACCAGACGACGCGGTCCGCACAGCAGATCTGCGAGAAAGGCTCGTACTGCATCAGTGGCGTCAAGCGGCTGTGTCCAGCTGGCGTATATGGCGCGACGCAGGGGCTCGCGACTGCAGCCTGCACAGCGCCATGTCCAGCAGGGTACTACTGGTGCGTCAGCGCTCTTGAGACGGAGTGTGTGTGTGTTGCATCAGTCGACGATGTTTGAACCGAGGGCGTTGGCTAACAACGACGGCGTTGACTGCAACCACGCTCGACAGTCCAGCCGGCACGTCGGACTTCAAGGCGATGCCGTGCACAGCGACCACCTCGTTCTGCCGCGAAGGCTCTGCGACGCCGACGCAAGTCTACACTGGATACTACACGACGCTCGCGACGAGCACGAGCACGTTACGCGTGGACCAAACCGTGTGTCCGCTTGGGAGCTACTGCATGAATGGCATCGCAACCAAGTGTCCCGTCGGCATATATGGCGCCACGACAGGACTGACAACGCCGCGGTGCTCAGGGCGATGTCAAGACGGCTTCATCTGCGCAATCGGCGCGACATCTGCGACGCAAGCCCCGTGTCCTGCTGGCTCGTATTCACAGAACGGCATGCGCTGCTCGCCGTGTGCGCCAGGGTACTGGTGCACTGCAGGCTCACCGAGCCGCGAGCAGAACGCCTGCGGGTCTGACGCGACGTTCTGTCCGCTCGGATCTGCAGCGCCAACTGCTGTCCTCGATGGGTACTACGCCGCTGGGCAGCAAGTGACAACGCACACGTCGCAGACGCAGTGCATCGTGCGCAACGCCAAGCACATCCCGCAGTGTCCGACGCGCACAGTCGGCGTCACGAGCGGACTCTAAGCAGCTCGACATGCAAGCGTCACTCAAGAACGACATAGTCAAGTCTCCCACTCGCTAGGTGCGCGACCAGAGATGCCAACGCAAATGTCCTCGTGTCTACAGTCGCTGCTATAGCGCCTAGAAGCTCTTGTACGTGCTGATCTGCGGAGTGATGCGCCACGTCGTGTACTAGACCAGGCAAGCGAGCAAGCGAGAGAGAGAGTGGAGCAGTGGCAGCGAGTGAGTATGAGCCCAACGACCGATAGTCAGCGAACCAGGAGCTGCCAACCTGCTCGAGCTCTTGGATGAACGCTGGCGACGGCGACTCGGTCGACTGTGGCACTCGACTCAAGTCCGTCGGCTCGAGCTCGCCGATGTAGAACTGTTTGAGGTACCGGAACGACTGGCGACTCGAGTGGTAGATCTCAAACATGACCGTGCAGTCGACGTTCACGGCTTGCTCGGGGATGATGACGGACCCACCCGGGTGCTCTGGGAGCCACCGCGTGACGTCAAAGACCATCCCGAGCATCACGAGCCAGACTTCGCCGTGCGTGTTGCGCCGCACGACTTCGTCCCAGCGGATCGCTTCGGTCCGGACGCGCGTGGCAAACTCACCGAGGCGGAGCTTACAGACGTCCTGGAGCCCGCTGCAGCCGAGCGTCGTCGCGGCTGTGAGCAGCTCTTCCGTGTGCGACGGGTCGAACTGGAACGTCTCGCTCGGTTCGTTCCGCGCCTCGTGCTCGAGGTACCGCAGCACGCGGTCGAACGTGAGGCAGTCGACGTCGACGCGGATCGTCGTGGACGAGTCTCTGTGGACGCCGCGACCTGCGAGCACAGCAGACGAGAGCGCAATGCACGGGAACAGGAGCTTCTTCTTCACCGGGAACTCCTCCTCGTCGTTCGTACAGACGAGGACAACGTCGGATCGAAGCGGACTCGCAGGACCACTGCGATCGCGACCGGCATCGTTTCCAGTCAGCACAAAGCGCTCGTCGTCGTCTGCGACGTCTGCAGATACAGCGACGTCTGTCGTGTGCTGGTCGAGCGTGCCGCGGAACGAGTCGGGCATCGTGAAGTCCGTCTCGCTTGCGTCGTCGGCGTCGACGCTGAGCACGCGCACAAAGTAGTCTCGGCCGTCGCGGAATGGCACGACAAGGCGCTCGTTCTCGGTCAAGACGCGCGCGTGCGTGAAGGCAGCGAACGCACTGGCAAACGCCCGGGCGTCGGTCTCAATGCACGCTGCTGTTGGTGCTAGCGGCGGCACGAGCGGACGGATCTCAATCGCAATCGCGTGGATGCGCGGCGACGGCTCTTGGAAGAGCGTCCACGTCTCGACTTGACCGATGCAGAGCTCGAGGTTGATCGCTTGGACCTGCGAGAGCGCGACGTGGCCGCGCGTGACGCCAGCGTGCGCGCGCACAGGCACGACGAACTGCGCGTGCTGACGCGGAAAGATGAACTCTTCACGCGCTGCAGTAGGAACATCCGAGCTGCTGCTGCTGCCGTCGCGCTCAGTGGCTGGAAAGTCGTCAGGATGGAGGAGTGCGCAGTACCGGATCGCAACGAGATCGACGTCTGGGACGCTCTCGAGCGCTGCGACGCAGAGCGTCTGCGAGTACGTGCGCAAGAGACTTGGGTCGCCAGCGAGGCGCTGCTTCTGGCGCAGCGCGGCCGTGATCGCCGGCGCGCGGATCTCGCCTGCCTGGTTGTTGTTCGCGGTCCACGGCATTGGGTATCAGGTGACTCCAATGTGCTATCGAGGCTACTTGCTGCGCTCCGCGACAGAGACACACCGTGCTTCGAGACGCCGGCGGGTGCGGTTGCTGCAAGTGAGCGGCGACCTCGAGACGTATGCGAATGGCTCGCAGTCTCGAGTCACCTAGCAATTTCCGATAGTGCTAAAACAAAGGTAGACATGACGCCACAAGCAACAATATGTGAACGACTCGGTGCGCTTCGCCACATTCTCTCCTACAGACCAGCGTACGCGCCGAGCTCTTATCGCTCGCGCACACGCAGCGAGCAGTCGTCAGGCAGTGCACGCCTGCCATGCGACGCGCGCTGACCGCGTACCCGCGCTTTGCGCTGGACGTGCGGTTCCCGCCGCCGACTGCTGCAGAACCAGGCAGTTGCTCAGCCGACGCCACTCGGTCGTCATTCCGTTTGAACCGGCAAACGTCGAGCTCGCGTTGGTGTCGCAGTCGTGCAGACGCTGTGTGTGCAGCGCAAGACCGAGTACGACAGACGTGCGCTCGCCACGCGCGAGGGCGGACGTCGAGCGACAGGTGGAGCAGCGCCGACTGGTGAGGCGCAGAGCCATGACAGCCCGAGGTCGCCTCCTGTCGCTAGGAATTCGCTATAGAGATAAAACAGAGGGAGACAAGCAACGGCAAGCCCTGGCGCCTCTATCACAACAGAGCCGAGTCTCGTGTTCAGCGGCGGTCGTGCGTCTGCTGCGCTCGTGGAGATACATAAGAGATAGATGAACGGAGAGAGAGAGCCTAGAGGATGCGGTTCCCGAGCGCCGACGAGATGAGGAGCAGCGCCATGTCGATCGTGAGGCGCGCGCCGGAGCCCGGCGACAGCGACGGGTTCACTTCGACCATGTCCAACCCGCAGAGCAAGTTCGTCTCGGCTGCTGCTTCCGCGACGTAGTGCGCTTCGCGCCACGTCAAGCCGCCGCGGACCTTCGTGCCAGTCGACGGTGCGAGGAGCGGGTCCACGGCGTCGATGTCGTAGCTCATGTGCAGCGGACGCTCGACTTTGCCGCAGAGGTGGTCGAGTGCCATCTCCATCGTCTTGCCAATGCCAAAGCGGTCGACCTCCTGCATCGTGAACGCCTTGATGCCGAGGTTCCGGATGATCTGGCGCTCTGCTTCGTCCACGTCGCGCAAGCCAATGTACACGAGCTGGTCCGGGTTCATCGTCGGACCGTTCGCGAGCCACTCGAGCCCTGGGACCTTCGACGCGTCGACGAGTCCTTTCATGAAGAACGAGATCGGCATGCCGTGCATGTTGCCCGAGCCCGAGCACTCGGGCGTGTTGATGTCGGCGTGCGCGTCGACCCAGATCACACCGGCGTCTGGGTGCACTGAGAGAAGCCCTGCGAGCGAGCCGGCACCGATTGTGTGGTCCCCACCGAGCACGAGGCAGAACTTGCCTTCGCTCGCCTTCTGCTCGTAGATCTCCTTGATCTGGCGAATGCCATTGCCGACTGCAGAGGCAACGGCATAGACAGCGGATTGGCGTGAGTGAGTGAGTGAGAGCACCGACCAAGCATGCATTGGATGATTGTCAACTACGAGCGCACTGTACCTGAGTAGCTGTTCTTCGCCTTGCCGTAGCGAGGGTCGATCACTGGGTCCGCTCTCGTGGGCTTCACGAACGAGAGGTTCCCTGTCTCTTCAACCGACCAGCCCAGCTCCACGAGCGCCTTGTGGAGACCTGCGTCGCGGAGCTGGTCCGGTCCCGTGTCCGTGCCGAGCAATGGCTGACCGTCTTCGCACACACACACACGCAGAGTCACAGTCAACCATGTCAGTGCATTGGTCGCGATGCAATCGCTCATATTGCTACACCATTGCCACGCGAAGCACATGGACGTACGGGTCATGGGCGCGCCAATGACTGCGACGGTCTGCGGGAGCTGCAGGTGCTTGTTCGAGATGTCGCCGGCGTGGCGCTGCGCGCGCACTTCGTCCCACGAGCGCGTGGCAGTCGAGTTGATGAAGCGCTGGCTCGTTGCGGTTGAGCGTGCTGCGCGCGTGGCGTACGTGAACGTCTTGGCGAGTGTGAACGACATCGTAGTGTGTGTGTGAGAGAGAGATGGCGCTTCGTGCTGCTGCTGAGCGGGCGGATTGGGAAATGACTGCGTTCGGCGACGATTTACATTTGCGACAGTAAATCCATCGCCAAGCATTTTGTGGTCTAACACACGCACTTAACATCGTCTGACTTGCTGTTTGTATGCTGCAGTTGGTATTGCGTCTGATACAGTACGCTCCTTGAATCTGTGGTGCCCATCCAATTCTCACTGCATACTTGATATTCGTACGAGTTGATGAGAATGCTGACCGTTTAACAATCTGAGGCGGCGTGTGTTTGAGGTCATTCTGATCGCACTCACGTACTCGCTCGCTCACTCTCGCTCTCGTATTGCCCGCTTGGCACCAGCACGCGTCGTGCAGAGCTCTCACATAGAGCACACCGGAAGTCTTGCATGGTTGGTTGAACAAGCGAGCATGCTTGCGTTGAACTTGAGCAGCTCAACTGCTGGCTCAGAGCGAAAAGAATCGGGTAGGTGCGCGTTCCGGCTTTGATTGCGAGCCAGATCGCACCTACCATCGCGACAGCTGTTTTCTGGCGAGCATCTCGAATGTGACGGACTCGCCGGACGCGATGCGAGCGATCGAAGCGTCCTGATGAACCACGCAGGCGATGGATCTGTGCATTGGCACATTGTGCTGCATTGCGAGGACTTCCACGTCCTAGGGATTCGACTCGAGCTGCAGTGCGGGCATTGAGTGCAAGCAACGCGCGACGCAATCGAGTGAATCCATGCCAGGACAGTTCCCGTGTGAATATGAGAGACTCTAGTCGGCCCGGCTTTGTGTATGAGAGACCTGCGAGTGACGCTCGTCGTCGTCGGGTTGATTGCGGTGGCGACGGAGCCATTCAAGGTACTTGAAGCTCCGATGGCGGCTGGAAGAGCTGGAGATCTCCTCTGGCGCTGCTCGAGTGGACACCCCACCTAGACAGTCATGATCAGTATGGCGACGATGGCGCACTGCACTTGGAGCGCCTCGATCTCCCCTGCCTTGGTCGTTCGAGGCTATGATATCCTTCCAACGCGCTCACAATACGCAATCGACAGAGACGCTATCATGCCTACACCAGCGCCGCCACAGACGCTTGACACATGAGACTACGAGCGTGGGAACGAGTCGAGAGCCGAGACTTGCATCGTGCGAGCTGGGTTGGCACGAGGTAGTTGACAATGCCCGACACCGCGTCGATGAGCGCGCGGTGTAACACGCCGGCGAGCCGGGGTTCGTGTTCACGAACGTGACGCCTTGCAGCCGCCGTGTCCGCACACTTGGCGCAGCACTCAGCCGGCAACATACCGCTCACAGCCGCGAGGTCGTCATCAAAGAAATCCACGCCAACATGCTCGCACCGCACTGCCGAGGCGCTGGACTTCACTGGTAGCACGTCAGGTTCCACGGCTGGCGGACTCGCTCGCCGATGCACTGCAATTCGCACCAGACGCGGCGCTGCCACAGTTCCTGCCCGATGGCGACGGTGCTGGCGACGGTGCTAACAACGACGTTGGTCCTGGAGTTGGCGCCTTGGTGTCGTCGATGTGTCCGACGCGAGCAACGCCGCCTTTGCCGCTGTAGACAGCGATGCGCTTCACCCATGCTGCAAGTGCTGCGGAATGTAGATCTGCTTCACAGTTGGAAGTACTCGTACTTGGACAGGTTCGTGTTGGTGTTGAGCTTTACATGTAGTACTCACAACGCGTCAAAGTTCGCTTTGAACTGAAAGTCGTCCTCGTAGATCGACTGCACCGTCCTCACACGCATAGATGTTTGATAAGCGAGGGTGAGTGGGCAAGCAAGCGTCGTTCGAGTGCAGCAGCAGCAACTCCACGATGCAGTGC
>JAASFT010000871.1:0-12175 GCA_023333885.1 Globisporangium parvum
CTGGCTCGACCAGGAGCCAGAACGAGCCATTGTCGTAGATCTCGGTTTGCATGATCTTGTTGACCGTGTCGTTCGGATGCACCGTGAGCAGGATGAGCCAGAGCGTCCAGAGCACACAGCCGATCGCGGCGAGAAAGAGCACGCACTCCATGAACGTCCTTGCTGCGTGCAGCTTTTTGCTTGGCTTGGACTGACTGGTGCGCGTACTCGGCACTACCGTTGCGCTTCCCTTTGCCTTCATTCTTGTGTCTTTGCGGGCGGTGGTGCTCTTGATAGCACTGAGAGGGTTCGCTTGCTCGACTGTCGGTCCCTGCTTCTCGCTGTGCTTCGCTTCCGCAGTAGTCTCTGCAGGCGCAACTGGGAGCGCGCTGTACACGCCAGACATCGTCGTAGCGGCGCTGGCTCCTCCAAGCGCGCGTGTTGTGTGACCCTGTCCTCCTCGTGCAGGTGCAGTCTGATCACGAGTAGCTCTGATGCCGTGTCTATTGCTAGATCCAACGATGCTATACCTGGAAGCCTAGTCAATCATCCGCTCGCGAGTACTGCTCCAGTGCAGCGCACTGTGTACATGGTTTGGTGGGCTCACGCCATGAAACTCTTACATGGACTCAAGTTGCTTGGCATTCGAACACACTGCTCTTGATGGCGACTACGCCAGCAACGTTTGGACCAGACCAAGCTCCATGGATGAGCGAGCACACTCGCATCGCACAACAGACGAGCAGATCCATCGTCCTGCACATGACGCTCGCAAAGCGTTCGCCATCCTCCCCCTTTGGCAACACCGCATCCAACCTAAGGCGCGGTCAATGGTGAGACTACTCCAACTAGGAACGCACGAAGAGGCTACTGCAGCGCGCCACCTGACATGTGACAGCAATGTTGTCGTGCGAGAATCAGCGCGAGGATCCCATCGCTGTACTTGCCTCGTCGAGCGACTGGCGAGTCGGCATCGGTCTGCTTGAATATTGATCGCCGACGTTTACGTCACTTGGTACGAGCGGTTGATGCTGTTGCCGTGTCCTTCGCATTCGCATGCTAGCCGACGCTCTCGCTTCAACGCTTTGAGCTTCGAGGCACGTCATGTCGTGACGGATCCTCGCTGAAGCCAAGTGAACTTGAGACTGAAGTCGACGCCTACCAAACGAAGAAGCAGTGTTAGGGCCACACTCGAAGCAATGAGGCACCACCAGCACCAGCAGTGCGCACCGTAGTGGTCAATCGGAAAGAAGAGGCAGAACGTGAACCAGCATAGCAGCTTCGTCACAATGCCTTCGCTCTGCGCCTCCAAGACGAATGCGAGTTGGTAAACACCTGGGAGCTTGAGTTTGTGCTTCACGAGTACGCTAAAGACTGCGAACGTCAGGAGCTTGAGCGCGACGAGCACGAGGATGCGCTGAACCGTTTGCTCGAGCGCAGCAGCGTCGACGTCTTTCGAGTCGGGGTAGTACCGTGCATTTGGGAGACTGAACCGCGCTCGGATGTAGACCACGTAGAGCAGCGGGATGACGCACTCGAGGTACTTCGAGAGCATGAGGTACTCGGAGTTGAAGAGGATCTCGAGCATGTCGTCAAGCACGTCGAACGGTGAGCTTGAACTATCGTGTTCGCCATTTGCTTGCCGCGCCACTGCACCACTGATGTCGTCACCAGTGCTGCCCTTTTGGGCAGGAACCACTTGCTTTGCAGACTTGGTCGGCAGCGCGCGCTTGCTCTTTGTGCCTTTGCGAGTAGTATGTGCGAGCGGCGCTGGCGCTACGCGACGTAGCTTCAAGCACGTGCCGACCAACGTGCACGGCGAGCCATCGTCAGGGCAGTTGAGCACTTTGCAGATGCGGTGCTCTTGAGCTTGGATGCGGCGGATCGTCAGTCCAGAGAACACGATGTCAAGCCCGATGATGAGCGCAGTGACTGCGATGGACGAACCTCCAGTGTTGATGCACGACGTGAGGTAGAGTGAGTGGTAGAGCTCGGCTGTGAAGACTGTCATCTCGGGCACGTACGCAGCGAGGCGGTCGGAGCGGCAGACGTGCGCGACGACGTTCTTCATTGCGAGCTTGATCACAAAGAAGACGAGCGTGAAGCCGAGCTGTGCAGGACCCTCAAGCGCGGCGAAGACTGCGCCGTATACGGCATAGACAATCAGCAGCGCGACTTGGACGCCGAGGAGCACGAGGTAGAGCTGAGCGCGCTCGCGGTAGTCGCTCACGTGTGCGCGCCGAGGCTGCATGCGGATCCACACGAGCACGACCAGTACGAGCGTGACAAAGTAGAACAGCCCGAGGAGGATGAACATGTACGGGATCGGGTACACCCACGTCGCGGCGACAATGAGGAGGAAGACCAGGTCGATGCCGTTCGTGACGAGCGCGATCGTGATCGACACTTGCCACGGCATCACGAGCTCTGGCACGAGCAGGCGGAACTGCACGAGGAAGCACTGTGTCATGCCGATGCACGTGACCATGAAGCGCGTCCACATCAAGTAGTTCGCGCGCCACCCGTGAGCTGGTGCGTCGAGTGGGATGCACTCGACTGCGAGCACGAAAGCGAGCGCCGGGAGTGGCGTCGCGCAGCACACACCGAGTGCGCGGAGCGGCGATGCGCATTGCGTGTACGCACTGAGGGCCTCGACACGTTCGAGTGCGTACGCATCGGAGCGCGCGACTTGCGCATTGCTCCAGGCGCGCAGAGCCGTTCTCCAGACCATCTCTGGCGTCACCACTTGGAGCGGCACCACTTGGAGTCAAGCGACTTGAGCGAGCGAGTGGTTACACGCCTGGAATGAGTCACGTCCGACTCAGGACGAGACTGCGCCGAGTGCCAAAGATGACTGCGGCCCCACTTGTATGGCCTCGCAGCTGGCAGTGGTGCCAGCACGCAACGACGTGAGAGTTCCGACTGGGACCTCTTCTCCGGCGCACAATATCCGTCAATCGCTGTATCAATGCACGTGTCTATCTATCTATCAGTCTCTCGCTCTCGCTCTTGTTCGCTCTCGCTCGGCACTCACGCCGTCGCACCAACGGTGAACTGGACCCGAAAGATGTCGCCGCCCTGGTCGCGCACAAACTTCTCCCGGTCGGTCGGGAGTCCGAGCGGATTCGCATCGAGCGCACTCGCGCCGAAGCGCTTGGAGCTCTCAAACACCTCGAGCATGTACTCGAAGAGCTCTTCGACATCGGTCTGGACATAGATCGGCGTCCCCGGCGCGAGCAAGTCCGCGAGCTCCGCGACAAACGCGTCGGTGACAAGTCGGCGCTTCACGTGGCGCTTCTTCATCCACGGGTCTGGGTGGAAGATCGAGACGCTCTCGACTGCGCTCGGGAGCGCTGGCAGCAGCAGCGCTTGCTGGAAGTTCATGTTTGCGTGCAAGAACGCGAGGTTCACGAGTTTGCGGCGCTGCGCTTCGAGCATCGCGTCGTGGATCACGTTCTGGCGGATCTCGACACCGACGTAGTTGCGCACGTGGGCGTTTGCATGCGCCAGTTGCATGAGGTACTTGCCGCGCGCACAGCCAATGTCGAGGTGGATCGGCAGTGTCGCGTCTGCAAACACGCGCGTCCAGTCTGGGAGCTCCATTGGCGCGCGGTACTGCTGCGCGAGCGGGTTCACGTGCTGGCGGAACCGGCGCGACGTGCTGCTCGCGCCATCGCTGCTAGGACCTGCGGCAATGCTGAACCACCGACGACTGCAGTGCGCCGCGCGCAGGAGCGACGTGACGCCGCTGCAAGTGCGACGACGGATCGCCCGCATCACCATTCGCGTTCGTGTCGAGCGTTGTCCGAGTCTTGCTTGTTTGTTTGTTCACACTCGAGCCAGTGTTTCGTATACAGATTTGGCGGATACAAGTGCAGATGTGAAATTGATATGTCGGATATTCGGAGAGGCAGGTTGATAATACTGTCGTGATTCACAGTTCACTATACTGTATATTCAATTCAAATCCGAGCCAATGATAAATGCGCAGCCATTCAGTAGAATCAACCCGCCGTACTGCCGCACCTAATAGATGCGCGATTCGCAAAAAGACGCAGTATACAAATGTGTGGCGCACAGCATGTGTACACGTCACGAGGTCATGCGTCTCACTTTCGTCGCCAGAGTCAGACTGAACGACCAAGCAAGCAAGCAACTGAACCACTGCGCGAGTGTGAGCGATGGACGAGAACACGAGCGGCGTGCTCACGGGCTTCCGCGAAGCGTACCGGCGCGAGACGCTCCATGGCCTCGAGCTCGAGCGCAGCGGCGCGGGCGGCTGGGCACAGACGCTCCACAACGGCTTTGAGATCTGGTGGCTCGCAGGCATGCCCCTCATGCTCGTCTTCCTGCTCACGCTCGTGAGCGTCTCGGTCGTGAGTGGCCTCGAGCACAAACTCAAGTGGCAAGTCGAAGTGCGCGTGCCTGCGTTTGCGTGGAAGCTTGCGGCGCGACTGTGCGGCAGCAGCAGCAGGGGCATCTCGGTCAAGACGACTGCCAAGGCGCTGCTCCACTCGAGCAACGCACTCGACACCCTCACGGTACGTTCCATTGCGCATCAATCCCTAAGTGCTGTTCCGTGCTGTGACTCTCACTCGCTTCTGTGCTGACGTGCTCACTGTGTACTTGGCTCTGGCGGTAGATCCCGCGCCACATCGCAGTGATCATGGATGGCAATCGGCGCTTTGGCAAGAGCAAGTACGGCGCCGGTGTGCGCGGCCACTCGGACGGGAGCAAGACGCTCGTGGCGTTCACGGACTGGTGCATCGAAGCTGGGATCCAAGCGCTCACGGTCTATGCGTTCTCGACCGAGAACTGGAACCGCGAGCAGTCGGAAGTCGACGCGCTCATGGCGCTCTTCCACCAGTTCATGCACCAGATCGTGCCGGAAGCCGTGAAGCGCGACATCCAAGTGCGCGTGCTCGTGTCGGACGGCCGCAAGTTCCCGCCGCACATCGTCGAGGCGATCGAGCGGATCGAAGCGCAGACTGCGCACTGCAGTGCGTTCCACCTGAACATCTGCGTCAGGTACTGTGGCGTCGTCGCTCTTGTTTGTGCTTCGTCGCCAAGACGCTGGTGCTCACCATTGCTCTGTCGTTGTTGCGCCGGTTGCTGCGTCGTTGGGTAGCTATGGCGCTCGCGATGAGATCGTTGGCGCGTGCAAGAAGATCGCAGCGGAAGTCGCGCGCGGCGAGACGGCGCTCGAAGACATTGACGAGCAGCTCGTGAGCCAGCGCATGCTCACTGCGTACGTTCGCTCGCATTGGATCTTGTGGACTCGGACGCGCGACGTGTGGCAACTTGCGCTTGATACACTGACGCCATCTTGTGTCGCTTGCGTGCGTGGCAACTGCAGTGGCATGCCAGACCCGGACATCCTCTTGCGCACGTCGGGCGAGCTGCGCTTGAGCAACTTCTTGCTCTACCAAATCGCGTACTCGGAGCTCATCTTTGTCGACAAGCTCTGGCCCGAGATGACGCAAGACGACTTGCGCGCTGCGATCGTCGAGTTCAATCGCCGCAAGCGCCGCTTTGGCAAGTAGATCGATGCGCTGGGAGCTCGCTGACTGCGCCTGCAGCGAGTAGGAGTGAGTGAGTCGACGCACGCCTCGACGCAACGTTGTTGTCTGCAGTGTGTGTCGCTTGCTGCTGCTGTCTGTCGGTTCGAGGTTTCCCGCCTTGCGACGAGAATGCAACTCCTCTTTGATTCGCATGAACGACTTGTGCAATGTATGCTCTATCGTGAAACGATCAAAGTCCTTTGAACGCGCCAGAGATTAGACGGGAGAAAATCACTTGCGTCCAGTATGTCTCCAACCGCGCCAAGCGACCAGCCAGACACACCTTGAGCGACCATGAGCGCGAGCTCGAGCACCGCACGCGCTGCGACCGCGACGACCGCAGCGTCGCCGCCCGACAGCAAGAAGCAGCGCACGGCGCGCGATGGCTCGAGCGCTGCGAAGCAGACTGCAGCGCCCCCTCCATCAACTGCTGCTGCACCGTCAACGCCAACCGCTAGTGGCAGTGGCGCGAAAGCGATGGCGAAAGCCAAGTTCTGCATCAACTGCCAGAAGGAGCTCACGCGCAACATCCGCATCACGTGCGTCGAGTGCGTGTCGCCGACGACACAGCGACCGCTCATTGAGCTCTGCATCGAGTGCTTTGGCGTCGGCACGGAGCTCGGGGACCACAAGAAGACACACAAGTACACGGTCTCGGACTGCCTCGCGTACCCGATCGTGCGCGAGTCGCGTGAGTATGCGCAGAGCATGCGAGACGCCAGTGCATCAGCAGCAGCGGCAGCGACGACGACCACGCCACAGAAAGACACGAGCAGTAGCAATGGCAATGGCAGTGCTGGGGCAGCAGCAGCGCCACAGCCAGCGCTGCCATCGTCCGCGTCGTCGTCTGCTGTACTCGCAAGTGACTGGACTGCTGACGAAGAGCTCTTGCTGCTCGAGGGCATCGAGATGGTGGGCATGGGCAACTGGAAAGACATCGCCGAGCACGTGGGCACAAAGTCCGAGAAGAAGTGCGAAGCGCACTACATGGACGCGTACTTGCGGTCAGTGGACCGCATGCCGCGCTTCCTCGACGACCCGCAGGACGCTCTCGCGACGAGCAACAGTACGAGCGACGCGCCGTCACTAGTGCCAGCAGCTAGTGCAACAACCAGTACGCCACTGCCCGCTGCCCAGACGAGCGGACCGCTGGCGAAGCCCTCGACAGTGAGCGAACTCGCTGGGTACATGCCACTGCGCGGCGACTTTGACGTCGAGTACGAGAACGAGGCAGAGCTGATCGTCGCGGACATGGAGTTCAGCGACGACGACCACCCGACCGAGCGCGCGCTGAAGCTCGAGGTCCTGTCGATCTACAACTCGAAGCTCGACGAGCGCGCGCGGCGCAAAGCGTTTGTCGTCGCGCACGGCTTGCTCGACTACAAGCGCCACCAGACGTCCGAGCGCCGCCGACCCAAGGACGAGCGCGAGCTCGTGGCGCAGCTCCGACCGTTTGCGCGGTACCAGACGCCGGACGAGCACGACGCGTTCGTCCAGGGCCTCGTCGCAGCCATGCGCTTGCGCAAACAGATCGTGATCTTGCAAGAGTACCGGAAGAACGGCGTGCGGACGCTCGCTGAAGCCGAGCTGTATGACGTCGAGAAGAAGAAGCGCGAGACCGAGCAAGCGCTGCAGAAGCAGCGAGACAGCGCGGCGTACTTGTACGAGTCGGGACGTCCAGCGTCGACGAGCCGCGACCGCGCGAACCGCATGCTCCAGCGCGACCAAGCAGCAGGCGACGCACCTGCGACGAGTGCAGCACCGAACGACAAGGCGAGTCGCGATTGTGACTCGCACACGCGCACGCGCGGCAGTGGCGCGAGTGGCGCAGGAGCGAGTGGCGGCGACAGTGGCGCGTCGACTGCGTCGTCGTTCTTGATTGACGGTGCACCGGGCTGCCACTTGCTCACGCCGCCAGAGAAAGAGCTCTGCTCAAAGCTCAAGCTCTTGCCCAAGGTACAGTCGCGTAGTAAAGAGCTTTGGGGTCGGGGACTGGGCACTTACACGTGTGTGTGACTGCACAGCACTACCTCGTGATCAAAGACGCACTCATTCGCGAGTGCTTTCGCTTGGGCTACTTGTCCAAGAAGCACGCGAAGGAGGTCGTGAAGATCGGTGCGTCGACTGCGCTCGAGGCAACTGGAGTCGCTGATGGTCTGACGGTCGGACTTGGGCTATTGCGTGCGTGCAGATGTGGCGAAAAGCGGACAGATCTACGACTTTGTGGTCAAGTGCGGATGGGTGAAGACCGAGAGCTCTGTCCCGAAAGGTGTGTCTCCTCATCGAGCGCGCGTCCTACAACGTGTCTTGGACGCTTGATTCTCACGCGTGGCTTGCTTTGTGCGACAGTCTCGGCGTCTTCGAAAGCTCAGAGTGACACTGCGTCTGGAGTCCAAAGCGAGAGCAGCAGTGCAGCGACTGGCACAGCGCCACTGACGTCCTCGGACGCGACGACCTCGACTACGACAGCCGCGACGCCACCGCAAAGTGCGGAGAAGACGCCTCGGAAGCGGAAAGCGCAAGAGATCAGCGCAGGTCCTGTCTCAAGTGCAGCCGACGCCTCGAGCTGAGTGTTGGCACCAATCGCCACTCGGCGCCTCTCCTCTCCAACTACATCCATGCGATCCTCTCCAGTGAATCTTGCAATGTACTGGGAATTAGTTGGTGCGTGCACTACGCTAGATTCCCGCATCTTTCTCGCGCCATGAACAAATATGAAAGTGTGCAATCTAACGCCATCGTGAATAAAAACGTGAAATGTTCGCATCGCTTGTCGAATAGAAAACTGATATAGTGATGAATCCAAGGATCTGACATTCTCGCTTCCCTCAATCGTCGGCACGCATACTCACCACAAGTCGCACGACGCACGATGAGCATCTTGGACGACATCACCGCGCAGCGCCGCACGGACGTCGCGGCCGCGAAGCAGCTCGTGACGCCGGAGCAGCTGCACGAAAAGATCCGCGCGATCGAGAGCACGCTCGGTCCAGCGCTCGACGTGCTCGACCGTCTCAACGCGCCAGTGGTGCGTGCGCGTGTATGCACGTGAAAACTCGGCTGCTCGCTCGTGGCAGATGCCGACGACGGCAACGATGACGCTGTTCTTGAGTGCGCTGCATGGACGAACGCATGCTCACACCCACCTGTGCGTGTCTGCGTGCGCTTGAGTAGAACGCCGGTTGGTCGCGCATCGCGCTCGCGGCCGAGTTCAAGCGCGCGAGTCCGAGCAAAGGCGACATCGCTGTCGGTCTCGACATCAAAGGTACGGATGCGCACGCGCGTGTAGTTGCTCGCCTGCATCGTGTAGAGCAACTGACAGACGACCGTCCGTTTGCTCTCAACTTGATACTCGCTATCGACGGCTGATGACCCAAAGCGCAAGCCGAGCAGTATGCAGCAGCAGGGGCGAGCATGATCTCGGTGCTCACGGAGCCCAAGTGGTTCAAAGGCTCGCTCGACGACATGCTCGCAGCGCGCGAGACGGTCCAGACGCACGCGCATCGCCCTGCAATCTTGCGCAAAGACTTCATCATCGACCCGTACCAGCTCCTCGAAGCGCGCGCGTACGGCGCCGACTGCGTGCTGCTCATCGTCGCGATCTTGACGCCAGCGCTGCTCACGGAGCTCATTGAGGTGTGCGACGGCTCTTGGGCTCTAGGACGTGATCAAAGGCGGCATACGCGGCTGCTGGACGCCTCACATACTCACCAATGGGTCTGTTGGTCTGTCTGTCTGTCTGTCTGTATGAACACGTAGGCGACGCTCAAGCTCGGGATGTGCCCGCTCGTGGAAGTGAACAGCATCAACGAGCTCGACATTGCGCTCGAGGCGAACGCAAAGTACGTCGTCGTCAGCTGCTGCTGGCTCAGTCAGTCGACTCGTGGCTCTCACTCACACACACAACCTCACGCTCGCGTGCCTCCTACAACAGACTCATTGGCGTGAACAACCGGGACCTAAACACGTTCCAGCTCGACCTGGACACGACTGTGCGTGTGGCCGACGCGATCCGCAGCCGCGGCATCGCGCTCAGTCGCGACGGCGTCACGCTCTTTGCGCTCAGCGGCATCCACTCGCGCGCGGACGTTGTCAAGTACGAGACGTGCGGCGCGCGCGGGATCCTCGTCGGCGAGTTCCTCATGAAGAGCGGCGACGTCGAGAGCACGATCAACAAGCTCTTGACTGCGCGCCGGAGCTCGCGCGAGTTTGCCGACTACTTTCCCCAGCCGCTCGCAAAGGTCTGCGGCATCACGACGCGCGACGATGCGATGGTGGCGCTGCGCGCCGGCGCGAACCTCATTGGTTTGATCTTTGCCGAGAACTCGCCGCGGTGCATCGCCACGTCGACAGCGAAAGAGATCGTCGCTGCTGTTCGTCAGTACGGCGAGCGCACGGGACCTGTGCTCCCAGACGCTCTTGCAAAGTTGCAGGTGGTGACTGGCGCGTCCAGCGTGCCCGAGTGGTTCCAGAAGAACGCGGCGGCGCTGCGTCAAGTCTGTTCGCGCTCACCGCTCGTGGTCGGCGTGTTTGTCAACAAGTCGGCGGCCGAGATGAACGCGATTGCGTCCGACGTCGGGCTCGACATTGTCCAGCTCCACGGCGACGAAGGCTTTGCGATCTGTCGCGACATTGCAGTTCCGACGATCCGCGTGTGTCACTTGCCCGACACTGTGAACACGGACAGTGTCGATGCGGAAGCGATTCTCCAGCACGTCGAAAGCGGTGCGTCTCGCGTTGCTGTTGGTGCTACGATGCGATACATTAGCGCGTGACCTTACGGACACTGTGCTTGGGTGATTGGGTGGTGCGACAGGACTCGCAAACTTCTTGCTCCTGGACACAAGCGTGAAAGGGCAGCAAGGTGGCACTGGCGTGACGTTTGACTGGAAGATCGCAGCGCTGTTCAGTCAAGCGCGCTTGCCGTGTTTCATGGCGGGCGGCTTGACGCCCGAGAACGTCTCGAAAGCGATTGCGATCGCGCATCCGCTCGGCGTCGACGTGAGCAGCGGCGTGGAAGTGAAAGGGTCACCGGGTGTGAAGGACGGGAGCAAAGTCGCAGGCTTTCTCAAAGCGGTGAAAGACTACCTCGCAGTCGCGTCGCGCAAGATCGACGAAGAGACGTAGCGCCGCTCTCTCTTGTGTGCCCGCGGCGCTTGCAGCAGCGCGTCGTTGGGTGCAATGCGTTGGACTCGCCACTGCTGCTGATGATGATGAATACAGTGACAAGTGTGTAGTGCACGATGGATGCGGTTTTAGTCGGATGGTTGAAGTTGCTGCAGAGTGATGGTTGCTTCAACACTCGAGCCATTCCGCAATTTCCCTTCACGTGCGCAGCAGCAACAGCAGAGCTTGTAGCTCTGCGTGGGTACGATGCTGCGTGTGATGCACAGCGTGTGCGCTTGTGAGAGGCAGAGTCTTGCTTGATGAGATGGTGACTGGTTTGTGTGTGACGCGTGTGCACGTGTTGCTACAATGCCAGTGACTGCCAGCGATCGCACGAACGTACCTTGCATCCTCACGATGGTGTGTTCACAAGCCGAGCGCAGCTTGTCACGAGGTGTGAAGCGGAGACAGCAGGTGTGTGTGTATGTGCGTTTGCAGCTGCTGCTCGTACTAGGGTGTCATCGCTCACGAACGGCGCAAGCGAAGCGAGTACCGCATTAGTCGCGCAAGACTGACCACGTCGCTGGTGATGCTGTAGTCGTCTGCTTGTTTGCCGCACATGCCAAGCGGTGCAGAGTCGACGAAGCGATACTGCCGAAGAGACACTGTCCGCGCGCATCCTGGCACTGACAACGTAGATTCTAGCACGGACGACGCAGATGGCTCGGACACCTCGGACACAAGCACAACAGAGGAGCGCGCTGCTGCTGCTGCAACACAAGCCACAGACAGCAGTCGAAGAACGCTCGCACTCGCGTACTGGAGTCGCTCAGACGAGTGTCTCGAGCGCAAGTGGAGCCACATGGACAAGATTGACGGCGCACATCTGTCGAGAGAAGCGCACATCCTGGCAACCACGCTCGAACACGAAGACATCGTGCTCGAGCCAAACATGTTCCCGTACGACACACCTCCAGGGATCGAGCACTGGACACTCTGGAGCCGAGACGAGATGACCGAGAGCGAGGTGGAGCGCTACGTACACGCTTGGATCATGCGCAACGCGCCGCATGTGCACAGCTGGAACTTTGACGAGAACCCTTCGCGTTCGATTGACGTGTTCCATGTCCACGTGTATCTCCAAGTACGCGTGAGTGAGAGCGCTCGCAACGACTCGAGCTCGACATGACACTGCACGCAGAGGCGCAACACAAAAGAAGCATGAGACTCTTCTTGGTTTGGGTAGACTCGCGTGCTGCGCGCGACGTCGAACACAAACGTAGCCACAGACGTGAGCAGTACAGCAAAGTATACGGCGAGGATACCGAGGCAAGACCAGTCGAGAGAAAGTCAGACTTATCCTCTCGTTTCAATTGCTCAAGCTCTCGATCGCGCACTGGCGCATCCTAACCAGGCTTCTTCCACTGGGTCACACTCGATGCCCACGCATGCTGCGATCTGCTGCCTCCGCATCTCGATCGCAAACGTGTCGCTGTAGCACGAGATCGGCATCCGACGGAGGCTGAAGC
>JAASFT010000872.1:0-12171 GCA_023333885.1 Globisporangium parvum
GGTCGGGTTCGGCTTGATGCACCGAATGAAGTTGCACCGCGTGGCGTTGAGCGTGTCGACGAGCTCCTGCATCTGGTCGCAGAACTTCGCTGAGACGCTCTGCTTGCTCCAGCGGCTCGCAGACACCGGGCCACTGAGCGACTCGGTCTCGCCCTTGGTCGAGAACAGGTCCTTGACAAGCTGCGAGTGGCTCGACATGACAAAGTCCTCGAGGTCTTTCGGGATCGTGTCGTTGTTCTTGTCAATGAAGTTCCCGATCGTGTACGGCACGCGCGTGGCAAAGTGCTTGACGATGAACACGAACTTCTTGTCTTTCTCGTGCGGCGCCAAGAAGTGCGGGTGCGTGCCGTGCGTCTTGTGGAGCACCGCGTTCCACTTCTCGTCCGTGGGCTTCGGCGTCTTCGCCTCTTGGTCCAGGAGCGGCAGGATGCCGTTCGGCTTGAGCGAGATGAGGTCAATGCACTCGCGGTTGTCCGGCCAGATGATCTTGCCGACGTCAATGCCTTCGGCCGTGAACAGCTCCTGCTCGGCGATGAACACTTGCTGGTTGAACGTCGCCTGCAGCGCTTCGTTCGCAAAGTTGATGAGCAACTGCTCAAAGTCGTTCACTTCGAACGACTCGAAGCCAAAGATGTCGAGCACGCCGATGAACGGCAGCGAGCTGTCGCCGTGGCCGAGCGACTTGTTGATCTTGTTCACGATCCACTTGAAGAGCAAGTTGTAGACCGACTTGGCGATCGCATCGCGCACGTACCCGCCCTCTTTCGCGGACCGGCGGATCGTAAACGTCTCGTCGCGCGTCGAGATCTCGCGCTCCGTGATCACGCGCGCGAGTCCAGCGCTGTCGACGCCGAGGAGCGACGCACAGGCGTTCAAGTACGCGACCCCGTCGCTCGCGACTTCGCTCACGTCGCCCTCCGCTGTCTCGCGGTCGCGCAAGCGGATGTTCCCGAGGTGCAAGAGCCCTGCGAGGATCTTCCAGACGTCTTTCTGGAGCGCCGCATCGATGCCAACAGTCGCCAACGCGCTCACGACTTCGTCAAACAAGAGCTCGTCGTCGACGTTCGGGTCCGTGAAGCAGCCACTTTGGTTCAAGTAGTCGAACTTCTGCGCGGGCTCGAGCTTGAGCTCCGCTGCGAGCGCGTCGTTCGCACCCGAGAGCAAGAAGTAGAAGATGTGGAAGTTGCGCTCGCCCGGGATCTGCGCCACGACGCGGAACTTCTCGAGCAAGTACGTCTCGATGAACGCGCCAAAGAGCGTGTTCGTCTCGGGCTGGAACTGCAGCTTCATGAACTTGCCAAAGCGCGATGAGTTGTGGTTCCGCAGCGTCTTGGCATTACCGAATGCTTCGAGGATCGGGTTCGTGTCCCAGAGACGCTTGTCGAGCTCGATCGCAAGCTGCTGCTGCGTCCCGGCGCTCACCTTTGCGCCAGCTTTCGTGGCCAAGTGCTCGCGCGACGTGAGGTACCGCAGCACGATCTTCGACGTCTCGGTCTTG
Source organism: Globisporangium parvum (assembly GCA_023333885.1). Taxonomy (NCBI): domain Eukaryota; phylum Oomycota; class Peronosporomycetes; order Pythiales; family Pythiaceae; genus Globisporangium; species Globisporangium parvum. The sequence continues at coordinate 1,499 of JAASFT010000872.1, forward strand.
CCAGCGCCAGACTCACCGGAGATCACGATCGACTGGCAGTGCGCCGGCGCGCGTAGCGCCATTTGCTGGAACGCGACCTCAGCGATCGCGTACGGGTGCGGCGCGCGGTCGCCCATCTGCGTCTTGATGTAGTCCTCGACCTTGGGCTCCACGACGCGCACGAGCGGGTTCACGGCAATGAGCACGTTCGCCATGAGCGTGTACGGGCGCAAGTGGTCCGGTTTCGAGCGCGCGTAGAGGTTCTCGAGGATCCCGGCTTCGTGGATGTAGTAGAGACCGGTCATGTCGTCCACGACGCGCGGGTTCACCTTGTAGATGTCGCCAATGTCGCGCAAGTCAAGCGTCTCTTGGCCGTAGCGGCCGTTCACTGTGAGCACCACGCTGCTCCCGCCGCCGTCTTTCGCGTCAATCGCGCTCTCGTCGAGCTTGACGACTTCGACGATGCGCCACACGCGCTCGGGGTCTGGGATCCAGATCTGCGCGCCGACTTCGACCGGCGCCTGCTCGAGCGCCTTTGCGACCTCCATCGTGCTGCGGCGGCGCTGGCTGTTCGCTGCGCGCTGCTTGTTCTCGAGCACGAGACGCTGCGCGATGCTCAAGTTCGAGACATCGACCGGCCCCGCGCGCTTGGGCGTGAACCGGTCGTACGTCGGCAATGCGCTCGACGGCGCGATAACCACTCGCGGGTGCGACATTCTAGGTGCGAGCGCGCGCTAGCGAACCGAGGAGAAGGCGATGGAGTAGTGGAGGCGGGTGGGGGAGCCCCTGATGCACGAAGCACGCAGGGGAGCTGGTCGGCGTGGGAAGACTGCGAGCGAGCGGCGAGCGACGACGACGACGTACGACACGTGCGCGGCGGACAGCGACTTCCCGACTGACTCTCGGCTTCGATTGTGTCATAGAGAACGTCTTCAATGACGTTGGATTTTTCACTATCAAGGAGACCATGTCCAAAGTAGTGGAATTGGGCATGCGCATTTCGTTCATTTGGGCAGAAACAATTACAATTATAGTACGTTGACCCAATTGGCACTGGGCTAATACTTTGACTTTGTATTTGTAAGACTTTACAAAAGTGGTCTAAATAATGCGGTCTAAACAAATCGGAATGTTGGTCGTAGCGATTTAGAACATTGTGTCTAGAGTTCTAAACAAATCGTGCTCCTTTTAGATTTAGACAAAAACTGTCCAGAGTTATAAAAACATGTTCCGAAGAAAATAGGCTCCTTATCTTGATTTGAGTAAAAAGATTGTATTTTTCGAGCGGAACATGTTCATCGTCAAATGGCTAAATCTGAAGCAGCATGTATTTGGCGATATTCTCATCAGATTTAGTTAAATCGTCGCCAAATTGCTAAATCTGAAATATCCCAAAGTCAACGAGCATTTTTGTCATTCGCAATTTGCGCCAGATGTGGTATACGAACGTAAGGCATTCGCAATTTGCGCGAGATGTGGTATACGAAAGTATGGCGCATTCGCAAAATGAGCCTTCCTGGCCATATTGTATTTATGACGATTCCAATCTGTTCATAGTAACGCCCATATAAAAGCATGACAGTCGTTTTATATTCGTGTTTTCGCTGTCTGACATATGCATAGTGAACCTGAGTAAAAGTATGACAGCCGTTTTATATTAGAATACTTTTGAGAGGGTTTCGCAGTGTGTGCACTCATAGTGTACGCCCTATGTTTGTCTGCATACTTACATCAAGTCAACATCCATTCGCATTGATTTTGCTGACGCGTGTGCGTGGCAAACGCAGACTTTTGTTTTTTCACTATTGAAGCGCAAACAGAACGCAGCAACTGACGCCGAGTATGGCATACAGTAACCTAGTTCGCCTGCTTTGGCTTGAAGCCGAAGATGATCAAGTGGGCTCTCATTTCTGCAACTCGCACCACACGCTCACGCGCACGCTCACTCCTCCCCCACCTCTCGTTGGCTACGATGGCGAAGCTCAGCATCAAGAACGTCGACGTCAAGGGCAAGCGCGTGCTCATTCGCGTGGACTTCAACGTCCCGTTCGCGAACGGCGCGATCTCGAACACGCAGCGCATTGACGCTGCGCTCCCGACGATCCAGTACGCGCTCGACAATGGCGCCAAGTCGGTCGTGCTCATGTCGCACCTTGGTCGCCCAGACGGCAGCGTCGTGGCCAAGTACTCGCTCGCGCCAGTCGCGACGGTGCTGACGGAGAAGCTCGGTCGCGCCGTGACGTTCCTGGCAGACTGCGTCGGCGCTGATGTCGAGGCGGCGACGGCGGACCCAGCGCACGGCTCGGTCTTCTTGCTCGAGAACCTGCGCTTCCACGTCGAGGAAGAGGGCAAGGGCAAAGACGCGGCGGGCAACAAGGTCGTTGCGAGCAAGGAGGCGGTCGCGGCGTTCCGCGCGAGCCTGAGCAAGCTCGGCGACGTGTACGTGAACGACGCGTTCGGCACGGCGCACCGCGCGCACAGCTCGATGGTCGGCGTCGACTTGCCGATCAAGGCTGCGGGCTTCCTGCTCGACAAGGAGCTCGTGTACTTTGCCAAGGCGCTCGAGTCGCCGGAGCGCCCATTCGTGTCGATCCTCGGCGGCGCGAAGGTCGCGGACAAGATCCAGCTGATCATGAACATGCTCGACAAGGTCGACGCCATGGTCATTGGCGGCGGCATGGCGTTCACGTTCAAGAAGGTGCTCAACAAGATGGAGATTGGGAGCTCGCTGTATGACGAAGAAGGCGCGAAGATCGTCGAAGCGATCGTCGAGAAGGCGAAGGCGAAGAACGTGACACTCCACTTGCCGACGGACTTTGTCATCGCCGACAAGTTTGCTGCGGACGCTGCGACGAAGGTCGTGACGCAGGACGAGGGCATCCCGGCTGGCTGGCTCGGTCTCGACGTCGGTCCGGCGTCGCAGACTGCGTTCGCGGACGCAATCCTGAGCGCCAAGACCGTTGTGTGGAACGGTCCAATGGGCGTGTTTGAGTTTGACGCATTTGGTACGTTTCGGGTGATTGGGTGATTGGGTGTTTGGGTGATTGCTGACTGTTCAAGCACTATGTGATGGTTTGATTGATAGCGAACGGCACGAAGACAGTCATGGACGCAGTCGTGAAGGCGACGACGACTGGCGCGACGACGATCATTGGCGGCGGCGACACTGCGACGTGCTGCGTGAAGTTCGACACGGAGGACAAGGTGAGCCACGTGAGCACGGGCGGCGGCGCGAGCCTCGAGCTGCTCGAGGGCAAGGTGCTCCCAGGCGTCGACGCGCTCTCGTCTGCGTAAGCGCTCGTGTCTGTTCGTACTGCGAGACGCCACACGTGTGTGTGTGTGTCTCTCTCTCTCCCCAACTCTTCTTCTCCTGATACCCACCACCTGCGAGGACGACTGAATAGCAACATCACAGTGAGTCCGTACGCTACTTGTGTCCGTCTGGATCGTGGATGCTGTTGCCACGCGCCAGCTGCGAGTGCCTGACGTCCGCAGGCATGGCTGTCGTTCTACGTCGTGCCTACGAAGAGCTCCATGACCAGACCGCTGGAGACGTGCTTCACGCTCAAGCCATTCATGTGCGCGTCGTCGTCTCTGCCAAGAACGATCAGCAGCTCCAGCTCGAAGGACGCAAGACACGCAACGCAGATGCAAAGACAACTACGTACGCGCGATTGAGCTATCCACATATCCATCCTCCTGCTCAATGGCTGTTCCCTCCTCTCCTCGACGCCGCTGCACGAGTCTCTCGCCCGGTTCGCGCAGTCCATGTGCGACTGGGTGTCAGTGCGATGGCTCGTCAGCCCACTTGGTCCGCGTCCACGCTCACACCTCCGTCGCCGAGTACGAGCTCGAGTAGCCGATCTGGTCGAAGCCCGCCATGGCCGTATAATTATTGTACTGCTGCTGCGACTCGGCGAACTCGCGCTCGACCTTGTTGCTGTTCCACTCCTCCATCTCGCGCTTGTAGCGCGCGCGGTCGGCCTTCTCTTTCTCGACAAACGGCGCCTTCTGCTCGTCCGTGGCTTTGCCCCACGCTTCGCCGAGCTGCTTCGAGATCTCCGTGTTCTTCATGTCCTGGTGCTCAGCCTTGATGCGCGGCCGCATGACTTGGCTGTAGAACAAAAACGCCGACGACGCGCGCTTCGGGGCGTCCGGGTGCTTCTTCGCGCGCTTGTTCGGCACGCGCAGCGGCCCGTCGTACGACGCCATCTCCTCTTCGTAGCGCTGCTTGTCCGACTCGGCGGCCGCTTTCCACGGCTGCTTGTCCTCGTCGTTCATCTTCGCCCACGCGTCCGCGATCGCGCGCATGACGTCCGTGACCTTGGAGTTGTCCGGCATCGTCGCCTTGATCTCCTCGCGCTTGTCCATCGAGAAGAGGATGTACGGCGACTTGCCGCGCTTCGGCGCGCCTGGCGCCTTCTTCTGCAGACGCTTGCGCTTCTTGCCGTCCTTGCTCAGCGGCACCCACGCCGACGCGACCTCGAGCTTGGTGTCGAGCGGCTCCATCGTCGTCCTTGACTTGACTTGCTTCGCACACACACGCGCGCGCTTGCTTGCTTCGAGCTTCGAGCTTCGAGCTGGAGGTGCTGCTTGCTGGCCTTGACCTCGCTTTTCTATGCCTATACTCAGGCGCCGAGAGCGAATCGCAGAATGAGGGAAAATGTATACCATACAAGAAACGAAATGCGCGTGGCGCAGCGCGCGAGGCGAGGTCGTCTCGGCCGTTTGACTTGCGGATCGTATGCTGGCGCCAGAGGAGTAGGCGAGGCGACGTTGGAACTGGTCAAAACTCTCGTATTTTCGTAAAAACTGTGTGTTTTTACGAACTGGCGTGTCGTTGAAGTAACTCAGTTAAAGTATGGGCTGGCACGGCAGTGATTGCAGATAGTGACAAAACTGGGTTTCGTAGAAAATTGCGCGCGAAACCGATTTGAATTTTGACGCGCGTCTAACACATCCGACGCGCTTGTAGCATTGCTGTACAGTGGCTGCACTCGAATGGCATATGCTATTCTGTGGGCCAAGACGACTGCGCGAGATCAACTGTGCCAAGCACGCAAAACACCAAACCGACCTCTTGCGCGATGGCGAAGCACCACCCAGACCTCGTGATGTGCCGCAAGCAGCCGGGCGTCGCGATCGGCCGCCTGTGCGAGAAAGACGACGGCAAGTGCGTCGTGTGCGACTCGTACGTGCGGCCGTGCACGCTCGTGCACATCTGCGACGAGTGCAACTACGGCTCGTACGAAGGGCGGTGCGTGATCTGCGGCGGACCCGGCATCTCGGACGCCTACTACTGCCGCGAGTGCACGCAGCTCGAGAAAGACCGCGACGGGTGTCCAAAGATCGTGAACCTCGGCAGCTCCAAGACCGACTTGTTCTACGAGCGGAAAAAGTACGGCTTTAAGAAGCGATGAACGCGCCAGTGTGTAGTTGCAAGAGCGAGCCAACGCGCCAGCAAACACGCAAGCAAGCAAGCGCACAAGCGCACATTCTATCGATCGACACTCGCCTCTATTCACTCCTTCAACTTGCCGCCAGCCTCCTTCTCTGCTACAGCCCCTCGATAGCCTTTTGCAACGAGGAACATCTCCGTAGACTCGGATCGTGACGACAGTGGCTTCATGCCTTTCACGACGTCAAAGCGCGCCTTGAGCTCGTCGCGAAAGTCCTCGGAGCCGTCGCAGCGCAGGATCTTCGTCGCAAAGTTGCCACCTGGCTTCAGGTACAGCTCCGCCATCTTGAGCGCGTTGTGGCACAGACGCAGCTGCGCTTGCGAGTCTGTGAGGAAGTTGCCCGAGAACGACGGCGCCATGTCGCTCAGCACGACGTTCGCGCGGCGACCGGCGAGGAGTTTGTCGATCTCGCTGCGCACGCTCGCTTGGCGGAAGTCGCCGACGACAATCGCTGCGCCTACGAGCGGATCAAAGTGCCGCAGATCGAGTGCAATCACGTTCACTTTGCCTTGCGTTTGTTGCTGCTGCTGGCGGTTGCTGGTATCCGTTGCCTTCTTGACTGCAGGACACGCGGCTTCAACAGCAATCTGCGTGTGTGTAGAGCAAGAGAGGCGCTATGTCAGCACCGATGACTACCGAGCCATTGGTCGATAGACTGCCAACGACTAACCTGTGTCCATCCGCCTGGTGCGGCGCCGAGATCCAACACGACGTCACCCTTCCGGATGAGCTGGTACTTCTGTTCGCGCGCAAGGAAGCAGTCACATACACAACACAAGGCGCGTGAGAATCCTTGACATTGAGAACGCAGCGTCGCTATCGCAGCACCTACAGCCAGGTGCGCACCGTGTTGAGTTCGCGCAACTTGACCGCAGCGCGCGAGCGAAGCCCTTCGCGCTTGGCTTGCTTCACGATCGGATCGCTCCACTGGCGTCGCACCCAGCGCGCGCTCGCGTTCGACTTTCCCTTGAGGCTCTTGATCTCGCGCGTCGCGAAACAGCTCGTAGCAGCGAGCACGCCACCAGCGCGTCTGCAGAAGACGCCGCTCATGCTTGATGATGTTTGAGCTTGCTTGCTTGTGTCTCCGAGTCCACCACAGCAAAATCACTAAAACACAAGCGCATTCGTTCTTGTAGTTACTATGTTTCACGCAGAATGATTTGAACAACAGTGCAATTGTAAAATCAAGGAAAGCAAACCTCACATTCATCATTTCGTTCTTGATATTTACCAGCCAGAGATCAGCGATTCACTTCAATGCAAACTCTCCTGTGTGAGCAGGTTCGTGCCGACGTTCTTCGGCTCCGAGCTCACGATCTGCGACGACGGTGCTCATGGCACTTGCGTGGCGCTCCACGCTGGACGAGCAAGGTGTGCAGTGTGGCTTCCTCGGCACCTGCTCTGCGTCAGTTGTAGAGGCGATGGTATTCTACAAAGTGCGACTTGGATTTCATCGATTCAGACATCAGCTCGGATTCGAATTGATGTCCCAGCAATGTCAAACGCGTGTCTTGCTAGTCAGACCGCGAGCAGCTCAGACCGAGCCTTTAACGCCATCGCACGCAGCTCGTCGCCGACGACGCGCGCCGCCACTGCTGGTGCTAACGTCCTCTCTCTCTCTCTCACGCACACACTCGCACCGGCACACGTTCGCATCCAAAGGGAGAGAGCGATGAAGGTCATGCGCACGATCGCTGGCATGCTCGTCGCCTCGGCGCTGCTCTGTGCCGGGAACCTCTGCATCAACGCGTCGAAGGACCACGGCAAGGTGCCGTACATCAGCGTGACCGTCACGTTCCTCATCGAAGTGCTCAAGCTCGTGCTCTGTCTCTTCGCGATCGCTGTCGTCGACGAGCGCGCGCCTGCGAACTTCTCGTTCAAAGAGTCGCTCTACTACGCCGTGCCGTCGTTCCTGTACATGATCGACAACAACCTCACGTACGTCATCTTGCGCTTCGTCGACCCCGCGACGCTGTCCGTGCTCTGGAACCTCAAGATCCTCACGACGGCCGTGCTCTTCCGCTTCGTGCTCAAGCGCAAGCTGAGCGAGATCCGCAAGATCGCGATCGCCTTGCTCCTCCTCGGCGTCGTGACGAGCCAGTCGGACCACGTGAAGAAAGAGCCACACCACGCCAGTGGCGCTGAGAGCGACAGCGATGTGACTAGCCCCGAGAACTTTGTCTTTGGCATCGTGCTCGTGCTCATTGCCGTCACGATCTCGTCCTGCGCGAGCGTGTTCACCGAGTGGGCGTTCAAGCGCAAGGGCTCGTGCTCGTTCCTGTGGCAGAACGTGCAGCTGTACGTCTACGGCATCGTCTTCAACGGCATCGGACTGGTCTTTGAAGCGTCGGCGATCCGCGCGAGCGGCTTCTTCTCGGGCTACAACCACTGGACGCTCGCCGTCATTGTCGTGAACTGCGTCGGCGGCATCTGCATGGGCGTGATCCTCAAGTACCTCGACAACATTGCGTGCGTCTACTCGCACGCGATCGCGATGATGCTCACGATGCTCTGCTCCATGCTCTTTTTCCAGTTCTCGCCGTCGCTCGAGTTTGGCTGCGGACTGTCCGTGCTGCTCATCTCGATGTACCTCTACCACCACAAGATCGACTCGTCGGGTTACTCGGACGACGATGACAATGACGATGACGACGACAACGAGATGAGCTGCCACAGCAGCGCGCACCACAAGAGCGACGACAGCAATGCCGCAGCCTCCGCGTCGTCGTCGATGATGATAAGTGCAGCGCCAGTGCTCGCTCCAGGACTGCTGCACTTGAAGAAGCAGCAGCACTATGAGCAGGTGCCTGGCGATAGCGACCTAGAGCTTGCGTCACCAGTCTCGACAGCATCGACAGAGCGCTCGTCGCGTCGCTTGTCGGACTGACAGCGCTGTCATAGATTGTGCAAGTGTTTGTTTCCTGCAACGTTGTTCATTTTGCTGTTTTGTGTGGGAATCATCGCTTCGCTTGCGATTTCTTGCACACGAACAACAAGAGCAGCAGCAGCAGCAACTGCAGCAGCAACAACTGCAGCAGCAATGGCAGCGACACTGCAGCAAGTCTGGCAAGTGTACAAGGAGAACGGCTGCGAAGCCACGGTGCACCGCACGGTCCGAGCAAAGCTCGGCTCGGATAGCGACGCGCCAGCTGTGCGCGCGTTCCTCGATGAGCTCGAGCGGCTCCTGAGCGAGCCCGAGATGCTCTTGCTCTTGCTCAGCATCGGACTCGGCGGGCTGTACGAGACGCAAGCGAGCTTCATCGGCATTCTACTGCGCGAAGAAGTGCTGCAGCCGTCGATAGTCGACATGTTGCTTGAGAAAGTGCGTGCGTTGCATGTGTGTATGTGCCTCTGTCTGGTTGTCTGCTACCCACCCACACAAGCGCTTGCATGCGGCAGTTGTCCGAGTTCTCGGCCGAAATGGACGCGCAAGTGATGGAGAAGAACGTGCCAAAGCTCATCTTGCGCGAGCTGCGGTGGTTGGACCTCGTCGTCGACTCGCGGCAGCTGCTCGAGAAGCTCCTCGGCGCCTTGCCAGCGTTCTCGCCGAGTCTCCAGCGCGACGTCATCTACATCTTGCCCGAGATCGCCAGCGACGAAGACAGCGCGGTGCGTCTCGCTGTAGGCACTCTCAAGCGACGCGCACTCACCATCTCGCCCGTCACTCATGCACGCACGCCTGCTCATGACAGATCGTGGTCGACGCGCTCCTGGAGCTCATTCGCGCCGACGCCAGTCTCGTCGTGTGCTGCATCGAAGCGCTCGGGAACTTTAACGTCCTCACGGAGCAGACGGCGACTGTCGTGCAGTGCGTGCTCGAGCGCCTCGACTCGTCGCCGCTCGCGGATCTGCCTGTGATCGTGAAGTACCTCGTGCAGGAGGCGCCAGTGCCCAACATCGACGACATTGTCGACCAGCTCCGCGAGAAGCTCAGCAGCACGCTGGCGTTCAGGGACACGACTGGCGACGCAGTCTCGACGAGTCCAACAGCGCCACTGACGAGCCGCAGTGACGCGCAGTTCGGGAACGAAGAGGCGCTGATCCTCGGGAGCATCGTCCAGGGCTTCTACTTCCGCGACGAGCTCCTCAAGGTCTTCCTCACGAAGATCCAAGCGACTGGACCAGAGACAACGCCGCTGCGCTTGCTCGACTGCTGGATCCTCATCGGCGCGCACTCGATCCCAAAGCACCAGGACAAGGTCGCGAAGCTCGTGAAGAAGAAAGTGCACGCGCGCTTGCTCCAGTCCGAGCTGCTCGTCCAGAGCATCAAGACGCACGCGAACGCACTCAAGTCGTTCTTCCCGTCACTCTTGCAGCTCGGCGCACTGCTGATCATACACGCAGCCGACGACGCGTGCGTGGCGATCGGGAGCTTGCTCTACGAGCTCCTGTTTGAAGAGTTCTCGAGCCACACAGACGACGACAGCAGCAGCAGCAGTGGCGCTGCTGGGAGCCAAACGGCGTTCTACCAAGGCGAGGTGCGGACTCTGTACTTCTGACTGCTGCTAGTGTCATCCTAGTCAACTGACACTGCTGGCGTGTCCGCTCTCTCTCTCAATGGTCAGGTCATCTCTGCGCTGCTGAGCCACTCGCTCTCGCGCACAGTGGCAACGAAGAACGCAGCGCTCGACACACTACAGGCGCTCGTGTCGTCGACAGTGTCGTTCCAAGACATTGGCGACCGCCGCGTGTTTGCGCGCTCTGCATCGCAGCGCCGCGAGCGCCTGCGCGTCTTCCTACCAGCGCTCAAGCAGATGCTCGACACGATGGAGACGTGCAGCGCCGCAGAAGTGCGCAAGATCTACGACGTGCTCTTTGCGATTGGCGGCGCAGAGGACCCGGACCTGTGCAACACGCTGCGGAAGCAGGCATTCCACCAAGACACGCGCTACCGGTGCTTTGGGATCATCGCAGCGGTCTCGCGCATGAAGCGCCTGCTCGTGTTCTATCGCGAGCGCGCTGCGAGCGACGAGGCCGCAAAGAAGTCGGAGCACGATGGCGAACGTCGGGGAGGAGGCTCGCAGTCGAGTCAGAGCGCACCGTTCTCGGACGCGCAGGTCAAGAAAGCGCTCCATCGCACAGTTGTCGAGCTCCACGAAAGCTGTCTCTCGCATCCCAAGTGCTTGACGTTTGTGCTTCGCGAGCTCGAGCTCCTTGTGACTGATGTCGAGCAGGACACGACTGGGAGCTTGCTCGTCGCGATCATCACCGAGTTCTACACGGACGTGCTGCTGA
>JAASFT010000873.1:0-12140 GCA_023333885.1 Globisporangium parvum
GGCGTCGTCCAGTATCTCGGTGCAGTACGCCATCGCCGCGAACTCGTCGAGAGTCGGCCAGCGGAGGTCGGGCGTGAGGAAGTCCTGGAGCGTTGAGAAGCCGTTGCTGGCGAGCGCGAGTCGGACGGCCGGGTTGGACCTCGCGCAGAGCTGTTTCGTCGGCCGCGTCGCGCGCTCGGGCTGAGGGGGGGGCAAATAACCTAACTTGTTAGGCTGGACTCCTTCAGCTGCCAGAGGACTGGCAGTCGAACTTCTATGCTACAATTCTAGTTAGGTGTCTTGCCTTGATGCGGGGAGGGGAGCGCGCTCGGGCTGAGGACTTGGCTGAGCTGACCTAGTGGTGTCGATAGCCACGATGCGTAGTTTCAAACAGCTCGACTGTACATTTTCTATTTACTTGTGTATTCTGCATACTTATTCGAATGAGGTGCGGATTTTTCTAACGCAAACACGGTCCGCTCGCGACCATCATTCTGGTTCGAAAGGAGGACGAGCTGGCGAGAGCGGAGAGGCTAGATGGCGCAGCAGCAGCACGCGACACCAGCGACAGCAGCGCGCATGACGCCCGCGCAGCTCGAGCACGAGCTCTGGGCGCTCGTCGAACTCCTTGCACAGCCACGAGCGGTCGCAGACAAGACTGACTCCTCCGAGGAGGAGCAGCAGCAGCAACAGCATCTTGCACCGCAGACAATCGCTGCTGCCTGTGACAATGACGACCACGCATTCCTTGCGAGTGTCCAGCGAGAGGCAAAGCGCTTGTTGTGCGCGAGGCAGCAACTGCAACTCGTTGGCGCCGGCAACCAACAGGAAGGACAAGAGACAAGTGCTGGTCCTGATGGTCCTGACATCGAGGCGTTCGAACGCGAGGACGCGACTGCGAGCGCCAAGCAGAAAGAGAGGATGTACGCCGAAGCGAACGAGCGCATCGCGCGATCTGTGCTCGATGGACCGATGCTGCCTGCTGGCGAGACCCAGAGCCGACTGAACAGCGCCAGCGACGCGCGTGCCGGCGAAGAGGAGGAGGACAAGAGCGACACGCTGTCGGACTGCACGACGCTCACTGAGACATCGAGCGTGTACGGCATCCACAACACATGGGTCGACCTCGCAACGCTCTACTCACTCCCGTTCGTCTTGCAGCTCGACGCAAGCAGTAGCAGTAGCTCAAGCCGCCGCCTCGTGCCTGTGCCGCGCCTCAACATCGCCCACGAGCAGATGCACCTGAAAAAGATCTTCCAAGAGTGCCAGCGCTCGATCCACACAATGCGCGCAGTCGCGACTGTCGACTCGCTGCGCAAAGTGCTCGACCGGGGCGTGACCGTGCTGCACTTTAGCGGTCACGGCGGCCAGATCGCTGGCAAGCAGAACTGTCTCGTGTTTGAAGACACGCAGTGCAGCGGTCTCGCACACTTGGTCGACGCCGTGACGCTGCGCAGCATTCTGGGCGGCGGCGCGCTCGGAGGCGACGATGCTGGCAGTAGCACTCACGCGCTGCTTGCGCGATCTAGCGAGAACGTGGACGAGCCGGAGACGCCGCCACGCAGCGGACCGCTCGCACTCTTGCGCTCGCTGTCGTCCATATCGTCTGTGTCCTCTGCGTCGTCGTCGATGTCGTCGTACCCGACAAGAGGTGCAAGCGGGACGCTCAAGCTCGTGTTCGTGTCGTCGTGCCACTCGAAAGCGATCGGCGAAGTGTTCATTCAAGCAGGCGTTGCGCACGTTGTGTGTGTGCGGTGCGACGACAAAGTCCTCGACGAGTCGTCCGCGATGTTCTCGCACTCGTTCTACCACGCAGCGCTGACTGGCAAGAGCGTGCACCAGGCGTTTGAGATCGCACGCGTGCGAGTGAGCGCTGAAATGCGGATCCCAGACAACGAAGGCGACAAGTTTGTACTGCTCGAGTCCTCGAGTCTCCACGCGGAGTCGTGTCCGCTCGCTGCGGCGTCGAACGAGAGCGAGCTCCCAGTGGCGATTGAAGTCGACTTCAGCGCCAAGAGCTGCCAGTGCAGTGCGTCGAGTGTGCACTTTGTGTTCTCCGACATCTCAGTCGGCAAGTGGGTGGACGTGAGTTCGTCAAACAGGTTTGCGAAGACGCTCCCGGCCGTGAGCGAGTCGTTTGTCGGTCGCGAGCAAGAGCTCCACACGCTCGCTGGTCTTGTGAACACTCACCGGTTCGTCACAGTGCGCGGTCCGCCGGGCATTGGCAAGAGCACGCTCTCGATCAAGCTCGCGCACTTTGTCGCAGACCGCAACGTGTTTCCTGACGGCGTTGCGTTCATTCGACTGCGCGACGTGCAGTCGCTCGAAGGACTCGAGTCAGCGATCAAGAGCTCGCTGTTCCCAGAAGGCGGACGTGAGAAGGAGCTGCCGCTGCACCAAGTGCTCTCGGACCTCAAAGTGCTCCTTGTGATGGACAACATGGAGGACCCGATCAACGCCCAGCCGTCCGCTGTGCGCGAGTTCCTCCTGCACTTGCTCCAGAACACACCGCAGCTGTCGTTTCTCATGACTGCTCGTCAAGCCATGGGCGGTGGCATGGCCGGCTTTGACGAGAAAGTCGTGTCGCTGAACCGCCTCTCGCACTTCCACGCCGCAGACTTGTTCCTGAAGCAGTCGCCTCGACCGCTGCTGCTGTCCGAGATCGGCGACATTGACACGAACAGCGCAAGTGGACCGTCGCGCTCGGCGTCTGTGCTCGAAGCGCTGACGAACCACCCGCTCATGGCGTTTCTCGATGGCCATCCGCAAGCGATCTCGCTCTGTGCGCCGCTGCTCCAAGACCGATCGCTCTCGGAGCTCACCCGCGCTGTGCTCAGTCGAGGCGTGAGCGAGCTCCAAGTCGTCGGACTCCCTGCACACGATCGCAGCGCTGTCAACACACTCGTGACGTCGCTCGGCGTGTCGCTCGAGCAAGTGAAAATGCACCACGGACAGGACGCGATCCGGTTCTTTGCTCTGCTCGGCTTGCTACCCGCTGGCGCAATGCCAGCAGACTTCAAGAGTCTCTGGGGCAACAAGTGGGAGGTGCTCGTCGAGACGCTGCTGCGGTTCTCGCTCATCCAGCGCAACCGCATCCCAGGCTTTGCACTCGCGAACCGCGGTCTCCCGAAGCGCAGCGGTGTCACAGGCGTCACTGGCAGTGGCAGTCAGCGTCGGAGCTCACGGTCGTCGCGCTCAAGCAGCGGATACGACCAGACGCTGCTCGCTGCGCTCAAGTCGTATGGCGACTACATCACTGGCAGCGGCAGCTCGACTGGCAAGAGCGATCTGCTCGACCACGAGAGCGGCACTGGCGCCTCGAGCCGAGCTGTCTCGTCCGAGAAGCACATGCTCAATACACTCACGCGCAGTGGTCGCGCATCGCGGCTTGCAGAGCATGTCGAGCAGCTCGATAGCCAAGCGGAGCTCATGTATGTGTGCGTGTCGTACTCGACGTTCCCGTTCATCACGAGCTACGCGCGGAGTCTCCTCGGGATGTTTGACAGCGACGGCGCCACGAACGACGCGCTTGCGTCGATGTGCAGCGGAGACCGTGACCTCTTTCTCTACAACTGCGCGCGGCACTTTTGGAAAGTCAGCTACTGGGTCTTCCAGCACATCTGCACGCTCGCGGCGCGCTCGAGTGCGTCGTACTTGATCTTGGACATGCACGAGTCGAACTTGTGGATGATCCTCGACTTGCACCTCCGCATGATCGAAGAGTGGAAGCAAGAGGCAGCGAGGTGCAGCAGCAGCGCTCCGAGTGGCGGAGTCGACAATCAGACTGGACTTGGTAGTCGCAGCAGTGGCGACGCGTCTGTGTCAGGACTGAGCGTCGACTGTTCGCCTGCAGTGTCGAGCTTGCGCGAGAAGATCGGGAGCTACGTCGTCGACGTCGCGTGCTTCTTTGCACACGCTCTGTTCCTGTCTGGGCGACACCGCGGCGCGTGGAACGCGGCGAACAAGTCGCTGCACATTGCGAAGCACCACAAGGACACGCGAAGCGAAGCGAACACGCGCAAGCTCATGGGCATTCTGCTCACGACCGAGACGAAGTTTGACGAAGCCAAGGCGCAGTTCGGCATGTCGTTGATCCTGTACAAAGCAGTGGGCGACAAGATCGGCCAAGCTGCGTCGCTGAGTGCGATCGGGATGATCCACACGCGGAAAGGGAACCTCCGCGGTGCGCACAACTGCTTCACGAAGGCGCTGACGCTCTACGAGTGGTTCAAGCACTCGCTCGGACAGCTCAACTGCCACCAGCGCCTTGCAAACCTTGAGAAGAAGCTCCGCGATGGCGACGGCCTCGCACGGAAGAACGGCCAGAACGCTGGCTACAGCCACCACTACGCGGCGACGCGGCGTCTACAAGGCGACTTGAACCGCAAGCGCAATGGCGAGTACATCGTGCGCTGGGTCGGCCACGAAATGAGCCTGCTGCTCGAACTGCCGCTCTCGAGCGCCGACAAGCTCCACGAAGCGCACGAGCCGTCGTCTGCGTCGCTCGGCGCAGGGTTTGGGAGTCCACGCCGCACCGCGTCCAAGGTGCCGACGCCAGGTGTGACAAACACGCCGAAGAAGTGCCGCCTCGGGATGATCATTGACCAAAAAGAGAAAGAGCGGTCCACCGCAAGTGCTGCTGTAGCGAGCGCATCGGCAAGTAGCAGCACTGTCGCTCCTGCTTCCAGTGCTGCAGCGGCGAGTGGGGACAGCGTGGCAGACAAGCTCAAGAACAGCAGCTTTGCGCGCCGACGCGAGTACGACTCGGCGATCCGAAAGTCTGCTGCGAGCGGCTTTAGCGCCAGCACCAGTGCAAGTGCAAGTGGTAGCAGCGCGCCGGATCTGTTGTAGATGATGTCAAAGTGTGTCCATCTCGAGTGGACGGAGGTGGTTTGGTAATTTTACAAACTTGTAGTGCTTAAATTTGGAATTACTTTCGTGCGACAAAGTGTGTCCGACTTGGAGCGGTTCAACGTGTCAGCACAGCAAGACGCTGCGAGCGAGTAGGCATCGAGCAGCATGGACCGCACGAGCGACTTTGTCAAGATCTCGGTGCTCTTTGACACGGGTGCGAAGCGTAGAGTGCAGGCGCATCGTCCGCTGTCGCTCGATGCGCGCCGCGCACAGCAAATCGCCGACCAGCTGCGGCAGCAGGAGCTCTTTCTGCGCGACCTGCAGGAGCTCGTGACGAAGAAAGCGATCATCGGCGACGACCCGAGCGCGCAGATCGGGACGCTCACAGACGTGCTCAAGCGAGAGCTCGGCGCAATCGAAAAGAACATCCAGGGCTTCCAGCAAGCTATCACTGCGCAGCGCGGGCAGCACCAGCAGCACCACCAGGCGCACTTTACGATCGTCTGCTCGTCGCTCAAGGCGCGCTGTGCGAAGAGCGTCAAGCTCTTCCACGTGAGTCGTTTGGCTGAGTGCGTCACGAGCGTATGTGGCTTGCTAGAGTCGGTACTGACTGCGCCTGTATGCGTGCGTGTATGCGGCGACAGCACGCGTTGCAACAGCACACGGCGGCGATCAAAGAGCGCAGCACTCGACGCAGCAAGTTCTCCCACGGCGGCGCGAGTCCGATGATCCACCTCAACGCGCCACTGTTTGCGCGCACGCAACCAAGTGCTGCTCCGCAGGCCTCGACGCTGATGCAGAGAGGAGGCGACGCAGCACTGCAGCCACTGCTCGGGACCCACAGAGAGCCGCCGCAGAATGGTGCGCAGCCTCTGAACCCATACAGCCGACAAGCTGCTGGTACGTCGTGCATGCGTTGCTTACGCTTACGCTCGTTCTTAGACTTGCAGCTGACTGTTGTCTCGATCGTCTCAGAGCCTGTAGGACCTGGCGTCGGGCTCCGTCGAAGAGCAGGGAACCTTGGCGCCAGTCCGTTCATGCAGCAGCAGCAGCAGCAATCTGGCGCCAATGGCATGAGTGGTGGCAGTGCGCAGCAAGCGATGCAGTACCACGCGCGACAGGATGCGCAGACGCGGCTCGAGAACGCAGTTCAAGTCGAGAGTGCGATTGTCGAGGTGCGCTTGCGCTCGCACTGTGGCGCTCGGTGGCGTTATGTGCGAGCGCGCCTGTACTCACGCGCTAGCTCTGCTCGTTCAGATCACGGGCATGTACACGCGCATGGCGACGATGGTGGCGGAGCAAGGCGACTTGATTGAGCGCATTGACGACCACATGGACATTGCGTACGTCTGCGCTTGTGCATCGCTCGTAGATGACGGTGTCGTGCGCATGGCGACTGATGAGAGTGCGACTGCTGTCTCTCTGTCTGTCTGCACGACTTGGGCGGCAGCGGCGAGAACGTCCGCGCAGCCGAGAGCGAGCTGCTCAAGTACTACAACATGGTCGCCGGCAACCGCTCGCTCATCATCAAGATCTTCCTCATCCTCCTCCTCATGATCTTCCTCTTCGTCGTCGTGTTCTAAGTCAACGGCGACGACAACAACAGCCACTGGCCACGGTGCTACGCTCTCGTAAAGAGTGAGTGAATAGAGAGACGGACGCGCGAGCGCGTCTGATGCGTTCTCTGTCGTCCCTCTAGCGCTATGCCCTGTGTGGGTCGTCCATCGCTCGTCGCTTGAGCGGTCCACTGCTCGAGTGCTCAGGAGGTCACGACGCTGCCGCTGCAGCGTGCATCTACCTACCACCCGCCATCGCTGCTCTCGATCTCATCGTCCACTTCGCCATCAGCTGCGCCGTGTCCGCTGTGACTTGATATCGCCATCTGCGGTGCGTGCGCGCGGTTCCCAATGACGCCGAGGTACGGCTCGACGTCGAATGCAAACGTGTCGCCGCTGCAGAGGTAGTGGTAGTTGCTGTCGTGGCTCGCAGCCGTGAACTGCAGCATCTCGTCGCGCTTCCACGCAACGCGCTGCCGCGTCACAAAGCTCCGCGCGCCAGTGATCGGGCGAAATGCACTCGGCGCAGGGTGGTCGTTCGTGAGCGCGATGCTGCGGACAAGGATCGCTTGTGCAACGTCGCGAATGCGCTTGAACACCTGCGACCGTGCGTTGCGCATCCAGCCAGTAGCGAGTCCGCACCGGTGTCAGCAGTTCACACGACGTCATCGACACGCAGGCAAGCACGCTCAGACATACCTCGGTGTTTGCGTTGCCTTTGTACGACTCGGCCAGCATCGTCTCGGTGGCGCTAAGTAGCTCGAACGCGTTGCTGAGGTCCTCGACGTCAGTGAAGTAGTCGACGCAGTTTGCGTGGACGAGCTCGAGCACTTTGTCGAGCGACATCGCCGACACGTCGACCATCTGATCAAAGTCGACGCGCTTGCTGCTGCTTGAGCCAGCACCAGTCGCTTTCGGCTCGCTCGACTTTGCAATCTTCCCGTGGAGAATCTTCCCGACGACATGAAAGTCCGAGAGGAACGAGTCTCGACGCGCTGCTCGCTCGTCGTCGCTCTCGTTCGTGGCGTCGCTACCACCACCGCGTGCCTTTGCCAAGCGCGCAGCAACAGTGTCCACACTTGCGTTGCTCGTCTTCTTTGGTCGCTGCGACGACATTGTTGACAGCGAACTCGCGTGTTTGCGACGCTGTTGACTCCGATGCACTACGAGCTGCAGCGTGTTGATCGCATGGCGAATGTCGCCACTGCTCTTGTCAACCACTTGCTGGATCTCCGCAGTGCTCAAGCTACATCGCTCAGCGTCTGCGATGCGAACGACGTGCTTCTTGACTTGCGCTAGCAACCACACGCGACATCGTCCGGTTAGTGTGTCGCACTGTCCTGCTGACAGCTGGCATCCTACGTGAAAGAGCACAGACAGCAGACGCACCGGCAGTGACGCTGTTGAAAGTCATCACAGTCGTGAACGGCGAGTTCATGACGTCAGCTGAGAAGAGCTTCGCGAGGTGCTTCAGGTCGATCTTGCTCTCGCGCACGTCACTGAAGATGCAGATCACTGGGAATTGGGTCCGCGCAGCTCGATCGACAATGAGGCGGAAGATCCGTTGCACTCTGTCGTCCCACGCTGCGTCCAGCTTGGACCAGCTCTGCGGCCAGCTCTCGATCAGGATCACTTGGCCTGCCGACGACATGGGCGGCGGCGTTACAGCCGCTGCACGACTCGCCAGCCGGCGCTTTCGCATCGGTGCGACAGTCGCCACTGGCAGCGCTGCGTACGTGACGGAGCGCGTGATGAAGTCCACGAAGTCGTCGGCATTGGACGTCTGCTGCGTCCAGAACTGCTCCGATAGCATGCGCTCGTAGCTCAGCTTGCCTGCTGAGCTGTTGTCGCTCCACTCCTTGATCTCCACGTGCATGCGCTTGGCGATGCACCGCACAGCAGTCGACTTGCCGCAGCCAGGCGGACCGCATAGGAACAGCAGACGCTTGCGTGGATGAACTGATGCTGGCGCGGTCGCTGGTAGCGCTGTCGCTTGCGTGAGCCACTCTGCGAGCTCTGTCACTTTCTTCTTGTTCACGCAGAGCTCGTCGACAGATGACGGTGCGTACGCGTCCGCCCAGAGCGCACCCGACGTCGCTGTAGTGCGTGCTGGTGTACGAAAGCGCTGCGAGTGCAGACTGTTGGCTGAAGCTCTGCTTGGCACTGCGCGATGGCGCTCGTCTGCGTCCGACCCGCCGCTGCTGTCGATCGCTTCTGTTAGCGGTTCGCGGACCAGCTTGCGCGTTGTCGGCGGCGCTGCTGCTGCTGCTGGCTGAGCGCGCTTGGCAGGCTTCGCAGCTGGTGCGAGCCACTGCGCCATGTTGCGGAGCGTTCGTGTTGGGCACGGGCTCGTGCAGATCTCGCACAGGCTGTTCACGGAGTCGTTCAAGAACGTGCACTTTGCACACTCCCACTGCAGCTGCTGCTCCGAAGTGGCTCCGTCGGCGGCAGATCGCTGCGTCGCCACTGCTGCTGCTTCAGGTGCGGCATTGCTATCGCTTGCGTCACTGTCGCTGTCGAGGACGATCACAGTTGGTGCGCGTCTGTTGGTGCCGCTGGCGTCGTCATCGACAGCGCTGAATCGGCGCTTCGCGCGCACTGGTTGAGTGTCCTGACGAAGCCGCCGCCGCGCGACTGTGCGTGTAGTTGTATCCACGTCAGAGTTGCTCTCCGAGCCGCTGGAGGCGACAAACATCTCGTGGCTCGAGTGCTCAGTGCCAGTGTGGAGAGGTCGACCTGCTTTACGTGCGCTCTCGCTGCTGTGCGTCCATAGCGCCAATCACGAAGCGTCAGCGCCTGAGAGCTACACACACATCAGCAGCAGATGCACGCTCAGGGACCCACACAGACACACGCATACCGCTGCTGCATTGCCACCACTGCGTCCGCTGTCGCGGCGCACTTGCTTGAGCTGTCGCTCGCTTGGCCGAGATGAGCGAGCAAAATCAATTGAGCCTCTTCATCGTATCCATTCCCTCTCCAAAGTAGCTATCGCCGGACTCTGTATCGCGTTTGACCTTTTTAAAAGGCTATCGAGGTCAAAGGCGACCAACTTCGATCCGCTGTCTACGACGACGCCATCGCACTCAGGAGCACTTCGATCCGATCGCGCACCATCACATGCAGCGACGGCTTCGTGCGCGCGTAGATCTCGGTCGCGAACGCGCGCATCGCGGAGCTCGAGCTCGTTGCGAGCAGGCGGAAGATCGGGATCTGGAACTTCTGCTTGCCCTGGAGGTGGAGGAACGCGCCGACGTAGTCGAGCTTCGCTTCGACTTGGTTCTTGATCAGCACTTGCGACCAGCGGAACATCACTTCGCTGTTCGTCGTGCGCCAGAGCGCGAGCGTGTCGCCGAGCTCGATGAGCACGGACTGGTGCGTGAGCGTGAACGGCGCCGCGAAGCAGCAGTCGAGGAAGTACAGGAGCTGGAACACGGGCCACGCTTTCGCTTCCTCTGACAGGTACAGGACGTTTGCGAGCACCGGCGTCTGCGGCGTCGACGCTGTCCAGTGGTACGCCAGGGCTTCGCAGTGCTCCACGATCTCTTTCGCATCCGAGAGGTCGGGCGTGTACTGCGGGTACCCAGGAGCATGGAGCCACGTCGCAAACGAGATCGGTCCTTTCAGCTCCGAGCCGTCGGCGAGGTCTGGGAACGACGCGAGGAAGAACGCGATCGTGTCTTCGGCTGCGATCGACTGGAACTGGAACTTGGCGCAGTACGCTTTGAGGAACGCATCAAACGCCTGCTCATGCACATAGAGAGACAGTCGGATCAGTCGACGAGCGCGACCGCCGGGACTTGGTGCCTCCAGCATTCGCTATACATCACACGACAGACGCGCAGTCGCCGCTCTCTGTACCTTGTCGGATCCAACGAGCTCCCGCAAGTAGCTCACAAAGTCGTAGCCTTTCTCGTACGCGCACTGGTTGTAGCAGTCACCAGGGTCGATGCCTTCGTGCAGCGGAACGCGAAGGCGCGTGAGGGGCGAGTCTTCGCCGAGCGAAGATATCTCTTCGCGCAAGAGCGCTTCGCCAAGCTTGGCGTTGAGGCACATCAGAGCTCTGTGCAACAGCAAAGCACACAAGGTGTAGTGGTGCTAAGGACATCGAAGCGCATCTCTGGCGCTCACTCTTGATTGCGCACGCACTCGTACCTGCCATGGACGACTTCCGTGATCCGCCGCTCGGCGTACATCGTGAAGCCTTCGTTCAGGAAGAAATCGCTCCACGACGCGTTCGTGACGAGGTTACCAAACCTGCAACAGCATGCACGAGGCATGTCAGCCGCTCGTCCACTGCAACAGCAGCGGCATTTGGCCAGAGGATCTAGATCGGAACGCACCACGAGTGAGAGATCTCGTGCGCAATCACTGCGTGTACGCATCAGACAAGAGACAGCCAGTCAGTTAAACCCGCACATGCATCGGCAACACTGTCCAACACTGCAAGACGAGACCCCACCAGACGAGAGCGACTGATCGCCTGCGATCAGCGACGGCGACACGAACGTCAGACGCGGGTTCTCCATCCCGCCGTATGGAAACGACGGCGGCATGACCACGACGTCGTAGCGCTCCCACTGGTACGCGCCAAAGAGCGCTTCACCTGCCTGCAAGTACGTCTCGATCACGCCTTCAAACTCATGCGTCGACGCTTCGAGCATGCACGGCTCGGTCCAGATGCTCGAGCGTGGACCGACGTCTGCCGACACGAGGTCGCCGACAGCCATTGCGACGAGGTAGACAGGGATCGACTGCTGCATATCGAACGTGTACTGCGTGCGCGCCATTGCATCTCCATCCACTGCTGCTGCGCGCTCGACGGAGAGAAGCTTCGCACTCATCACGCACACTAGCGCTGCTGGCACAATGACCGACGCTGTGTACGTGATGCGCACGGACGGCGAGTCTTGGCACGGAAAGAAGCTCCGGTTGAGCACTTCCTGCCCCTGCGTGTACATGTACGGCAGCTTCTTCCCCGCTGTCTGCTCTTTCGTGAGCCAGCACACGCCAGGGCTCTCTTCGTCAGTCTCGTACGCGACCGCCACTACGAACGTGCGCTCTTGGATCAGCGCCGCCGGCAGTTCGATCTCGAGCATATCGCCAAACGACGTGAACGGCTTGACACTCCACGTCGTGTCAACGGCTTCACTGCTTGCACTGCGCGCTGCTCGCACACGCACAGAGCGAATGTGCAAGTGGAACACGTCCAATTGGAGTCGCGTCGGCAGCGTGGCGCATTGCGGAGCTCGTCGGATGTGCAGCTCCGCGTTGCCAGCAATCCGGCAAGCGTCCATGTCGACGTCCAGACGCAGTGCTGCGTGGTGCATCTGGAACTCGGCGAGTGCTGCGCATGTCGCTGGATCGGTCGTGCTAGCTGTCGTCGATGCGTTCGACGCATTCGTTGGACACATAGTGCTTGCTTGCTTCGGTGGAGCACAGAACGGATCTGTCGGCCAGCGCGTTTTCAGTTCTGGTGCTTCGGTGAATGGCAACAGACGACAGTGGCACACCACAGAAAAACGCCAAGTGCAACCTTGTTTTATTCACTACCAAAACCCACTTTGGTCCTGGACAACAATAACTTCAGATGATACACACAACAAGTGACAACGCTGTGGTCCTGGGTTCGAGCCCCAGTATGACCAAACCTTTTCCTTTTGCGCGCTCTGCTCTCGCCGTCTAGTCGTGTCTCGTCTTCTCTTGTCTTCTCCCGTCTTTCCATGTCTTGTCTCGCCGTTGCGCTATCAA
>JAASFT010000874.1:0-12117 GCA_023333885.1 Globisporangium parvum
TATGCTACAATTCTAGTTAGGTGTCTTGCCTTGATGCGGGGAGGGGAGAGGTGGCGAAGATCGAGGCGACTCGGAGTAGGTCGTCGCGGAGCGCTGTGTCGGATGTGGAGGCGGCGGCGGTAGTCGATGAGCGTCCACTGGTTAAGTGGGTCTGGCGGCGGCTCGTTCTGGTGCTTGAACTTGTTGCGGTTCTGCCAGATGATTGTGAAGACGATGCAGCGCGTGACGTTCCAGCCAAGGAGAGCTCCATTGTGATGGCGTTGCCAGCGTCGTGTGAGCGGGAGATCGAAGCCGAAGAGCGCTTGTGTCCATGTGGGTCGGTGCTCAAGTGTTGTCTGCCATTGCCGAAGAACGAGGCGCCAGAGCTTGTGTCTTCTAGAACAGGACAGCACCGGCACTAGCAAGTGAGGTAGGTCGTGGTAGAGCAGAGCATGCAGTTGATCTAAAGACACTTTCCATCGTACGCCGCACAGCGCAAGTGCTATAGGCTGAACCTCGCACTGCTGCTGCTGTGGCAGCGACGTTTCGACAAGCGGCGCATGCGGCCTCTCTTTCAACCCGCTCGATCGTACGCTTGTCTGAACAGCTGGCGATTTTCAGCCGGCGCGACTGCTTTCTCGAAGAAGAGCGACGTCGGCCCTGACAGAGCACGAGTGAGCAAATGCGCGATCAGCAGTCTACCTCACAGACGTCGTGCAATATCGGCTCGAGCGACTACTACTGTACTAGTATGTAGCTACTTGGACAATTAGACAGCTCACTGTGGGTGATTCTGGGTGTGATGCATCGTCGACTTTGTCATACCCACAACGAACACCACAGGCTTCTTGGCCTCGACAATGGCAACGCGATTGCGCAGCGCGTGACATCACCTGCCAGCTTACAAGCTGGGCAGCGTATGTGGGTATGTCTCACTCACTTTCACTCCCCATTTGCTCGCTCACCCTCGCCCTCGTTCTCTCGCCCTCGTTCTTTCGCCAATCGCAGTGCGCCACTTGGAGCGCGTGGTGACGCTTCGCAATGATGGGTACATCCCAGCAGCGCGTTGGACATGATGCGACACACATGTACTCGCTCGCTCGTTCTGCTCTGTTTCTTGCGCTCGCGGCCTGCCAGCTCACTGTCATTCTCGTTCCAGCACCAACGCACGCACACGGGTACACATCACTGCATACCACATCGCCGTTCGACACACACAGATATACGAGACGCACCGCTCATGAGCTCCAGTCTAGCAAGTCACGTCCCGCGAGCTCGGGTCCACTTTCGACAGCACTTGAGCGCAGCGTGCAGTCTCGACGCTCCGCACAGCGTGTTGTCAGAGAGCAGCAATGGCGGCTTGCAACCCGCAGATGCAGACTGGAAAGAAGCAAACGTTTGTAGACATTGCTGCGAATCGTGCAGCAACGGCGTCTATCATCGCCAGCAAGAGCAGCTCATGCAACAGCAGCACCAGCACGATCAGCTCGGCAACTCGGAACCGCACAAACAGGACATCGTGCGTGAACACATCCGACCGCACATCGACACCGCGTTGTCCAGCTCACTGCGCATGCCACTGCCGCAACAACAACAACAACAACAACAGGTACAAGCGGTAGAGTCCGAGCGACTTGCGCGCCTCGGTTTCACACCTGAAGACCTGCGCGTGTTGGCGTCGATCCTCTGTGTGGACGACGGCGAGAGCGCCATCACAACGGATGCTCGCTAATGTAGAACCATATACATATCAAAGACGCACCGCTGCACATTTGGCCATGATGGAATGCGTCACTGCGCTGCGCTCCGCCAGTCAGATCATCCCCGCACTGCTATCATCATCACATGCCAGCTCGACTTGCACACCAAGAGGCTGTCATTTGACAGTCAGCAGTCGTTGGCGTCGTCGCTGGTGCCGTCGCTGGTGTCGTGTATCGTTGTCGCTGAGCTTCCGTCATAGTTTGCGTGGTGTGTACTGCAGCATCGAGACACAGGAGTCAGCGCAGCACACGCAGGAGCGGACGGACGGTCGTGCGCGTTTGCGGTTGCAGACGACACGTTGGCAGCCTGAAAGCGCGCGGCAGACGTCTTCTGCAGTGCAGAGCGGCGCGCTGGCAGCCACGTGATCGCTCGCAGCAATCGTCTTTGTCTTGTTTGTGCGTTGATGGCTGAGGCTTCCACACGCGTGTGTGAGAGAGCGAGACAGAGGGCACGTGTCGCCGTTGATTGAGTGAGAATCGAGATTGGTGTCATCGTGCGCGATTGAGCCGAGCAGCCCGCTTCAGGTATCAAGCATGGTGGTGTTCGAGGCATCTTCGCCACCTCCCCCCTCCCCGCATCAAGGCAAGACACCTAACTAGAACTGTAGCATAGAAGTTCGACTGCCAGTCCTCTGGCCGAAGAAGGAGTCCAGCCTAACAAGTTAGGTTATTTGCCCCCCCAGGCACACCAACGCTGCTGCTCGCGACAGAGCGCGCGTCTCGTGCGACTTCGAACTCGGCGTGCACTTCCTCACAGCACGCGCAGACGCGAGTCACCAGCGCTCCGAGCATCGACGTCCGCACACATAGTGCTCGTACATCGCGCAATCCCTTTGAGCCGCAGCAGCCAAGCACGAGATGAAGGTCTCGACCCTCGCAGTCGTCGCTATCCTGGCGTGCAGTTCGATCTCGACCGCGCTCGCGAAGCCCGAGTATCGCAGCCGCATCCCAAACGGCTTCAACGTCCCAAACGTACAAGCAGTCGGCCACACGGACCCACAAGGCGACTCGGCGAGTCTCAACTCGTTCGGCAAAGCGTTCAACGGCGTGGGCAAGAAGTGGACAGTCGTGCTGTGTCAAGCCGACTCGGACGGCGACGGCCAGACAAATGGTCAAGAACTTGGCGACCCATGCTGCGAATGGTCAGCGGCTGGAGCGCCGCGCCGCATCGATGGGCTCTCAGACCCCGGCAAAGCGAGCTCGACCTCGAACGCCTCGCTCTGGACAGACCTCAACTGCTCGACGGTCAGCACGATCTCAGCTGCCCCTGGTGTCCGCGCATCTGCGTGGTCGACGTCGCTCGCACTGCTCGCTGGCGTTGTCGTCGCTGGCATCGCACTCGCAAGGAACTAAGACATGCACATCCAGAGCAGCCGCACGAGCGTAGAGCAACGTATCCCAGATCTCCTGCTTCTGCATTCAAGCAAATAGACCTCGTGCTCTCAGCAGTGTTCCAAGCCTTCTCTTGGTCTACACCGGAGTCCTGCGGCTCAGACGTGCGCCTGTGGGTCGAGCTGCCCAGTCGCTTGCGTCATGCCTGCCGGCGTCTGGTGCACAGCGCTGTGGTTGTTGACGCTAGCGGTCGTTGCAGTTTCGTCAGCAGAGTGTGCGTGGTGGTGGTGGTGATGATGGTGGTGGCTGCTGCTGTGTGGCGGACCCGTGAGCGTCCGGACGCGATAGACCGCAGCAAGCGTCGCGACCTTGGCGAGGTCGTCCACAACGAGCGTAAAGAGCGCGAAGCGGTTCGTGTGGCAGCCGGGGAAGTGCTCAGTCGGTCCGCCGCAGCTCACGAGCGACACGCCGTTCTGGCCGCAGAACTGGTCGTAGAACACGCGACCTGAGACCCAGAGACTCATCCAGACGACGTCTGTGACGACCGACGCCGCGACGGCGAACAGGTGCAGCGGCAGCAAGCGCGGGTTCTTTTCGACCCACTTGGGCGTGCAGCACGCGAGACACCAGAGCGCGAGCGCAAAGTTGTACGCAGGGAACGCCACGTACGACAGCTGCATGAGCAAACCGCAGCCAAGCTGCACGAGCACGAGGCGCGCGATCGCAGTCCAGTACTTGTCGACCTGGCTCTGGATCTGCTGCTGCTGGCCGCCATCCCGCTTCGCGCCACTCGGAGGTGCTGCCGAGGCGTCGGCGGTGCGTCCGCCTCGCGTCGCGTCCATGGCAATGCGTGTCGCAACAGATACTACAGCGAACTGCCGTAACGACTCACTGACTGGATTTAGAGCTGACGTCCAAGCGCGTCGAGGTACTCGATGTAGCGCACGGACGTCTGGACCGCGCGCGAGCTCTGGATCTTCCCCCAGTGACTCAGCACGAGCGCGTCGAGGAACAGCAGCTGCTGCAGCGAGACACCGCTCTCGTCCGAGTCCTCGCTCGCACTGACGTGCTCCGATACGTGCGGATCTGGACGCGCCGCCGCAGCGATCGCAGCGTCTTCGGCCGTAGCGACGAGCGCCATCATCTTGCTGTCGTCACCAAAGTCGCTCGTGTCCATGCGATGGCTCCACGCACGCGCCTCGAACCAGATCGCACACGCTGCGTCCTTCTGGTCCTGCCGCCAGAGCAGCAGCACCAAGTTGAACGTGAGACTCAGAGCTGTTGGGTACAACTGGATCCCAGCGCGAAGCATCGCAGCTGCAGCATCAATGCCGCCATCGGCGCGGCAGGCAGTTACGACGGCGAGGTTGTTGATCAATTGGATGTGGCACGCCACGACTTCGTCGTGGCTGGAGTCGTCGCCATTCCGAGACTCCTGCTCGAGTGCGCGCAGCACGAGTGGCTCGACGTGGTCCCGAAGAAACTGCGCACACTCGTGCACGCGCTCGAGACTCAGGAGCGCATCTGCTTTGTAGAGGTAGACGAGCAGCCACGCAGGCGGCACGGTGTCATCTTTGGCGTCTCTAGGAGCTGCGTGTTGCAACGACGCGATAGTGTGGTCGCACGTCTCGAGCGCAAGTGTGTGGAGGTTGCTCTGCGCAGACAATCGAGGGAGAGAGAGGGAGCGAGAGAGGATAGAGCGATACGAGTGAGCGCAGTGCACTCGATGGCCGGGCGAGCCACCCACAAGAGGCGGTGGTGCATGCGTCGCACCTGCAGCAAGACGTAGATGTAGTCGCGCTGGACGTCGACGCGAGTGGCGCTCGTAGAGCTGCTGTCGAACGCCAGCAGCGCTTCAAACGACTGCTTCGACTGCTCCCAGTCGCCTACCACACGCACGCAGGCACAAAGAGAGAGAGAGAGAGAGATAGCGTATACGCCGTCCAGGGTGTCAGCAATGCAGTCGTGAGAGTGTGAGCGACCACACACGTACAACTACGCACCGTTCTCCAGTGCTGCGTACGCCAACTCGGTCGTGACCGCTGCGTCTGTCACACGCGGCGGATGAGGTGCTAGCACAGCTGCTGCTTGCGACTCGGTGACCAGCAGCAGTGCGTCACAGCGTCGTCCAGATGTAGCAGCAGTTGGACTACTGCGGTCGCTTCCTTGGGGCTTGGGGCTTCCACTGCGACTGCGCTTTCGCTCCGTACTGCCACAGCCACCACCGCCACTGCTATCACTCGAGGAGCAGCCGAGTGCCATCGCCTCTTGGTAGTACGCGAGCATCTGCTGTTGCGCCGCGAAGCTCTGCATGTGCCCGAGCAAAGCGGCGTAGTTGAACATCGAGGTGGACGCGAACGAGTCGAGCTCGAGCGCGCGCTGCAGCGAGAAGGAGGCAGCGTACAGGTCACTCGGACCAGAGCTGCTGCTACTCAAGTGCACGCGCGCTGCGAGGTTCAAGCTCACGACCGGCGCGTAGTTGCACCGGACGCTCGCATCAAGCGCCTCGACTGCGTCCTGAATGTGTCCGTTCTTGAACAGTGCGACGCCGAGCCAGAAGTGCAGTACGCCGTCAGTTGGATCGGCATCAGTGACGCGACTGCTGCGGCTGCGTGAGCACTCGACGGCACTGCTCAAGTGCTGGAGGGCTTCGACACTGTCCTTCTTATCTACCAACGCGAGCACCCCGAGCAGCACGAGGGACCACTGGGCAGCGCCTGCTGTCTCGCGATGGAGCCGACAGCTCGCAGCGGCAGTCGTGAGGAGGTCTGTCGCTTGGCGGAGCGTTCCACGACGGTCCGCTTGGAGCCAAACAACTGCGAGAAGGAGCGCGATGCGACTGAGCACAGCAGCAGCGATAGTGCGCGCGCGCGTCGCGCTGTGAAAGGCGGCCACGATGCTCGTGAACAGCCGTCGATACGACTGAGTGAGCAGCGGCGTCGAGGCTCCAGTGCTGCTGCGGCTATTGCTGTGTGGTAGTTGCAGCTGCTGCGTGATGCCGTGGCTGTCGTCGATCGCCATCGCTGCGGCAGAGTCTGGCATACTGCAGCTGCAGCTGCTGTCTGTACACCTCACTCTGTGCTGCTGGAGCAAGCGAAG
The DNA here is from genome assembly GCA_023333885.1 of Globisporangium parvum. NCBI lineage: Eukaryota > Oomycota > Peronosporomycetes > Pythiales > Pythiaceae > Globisporangium > Globisporangium parvum. Next base: position 6,171 of record JAASFT010000874.1, read on the forward strand.
CGAACTTGCGACTGCGTTCTCGAGCAGGAACGCGCAGCGTTGGAAACACGTTGCACTGCTCGCTACGTCGCCGTAGCGAGATGCAGTCGGCTGTGAGGCGCTGCTTGTCTCCGCACTGTCGCTGCAGCTCTCAATGAGCCGCGAGACGCATCGGTCGACGACGTAGCAGCGCGCAAGCAGCCAGCGCGGGTCGCGCGTCACCTCGAAGCGGAGTGCGAGCGAGCCCGTTGCTGCCTCTAGCGCCTGTGTGAGTTGTTCGTCGTCGCACAGCGGTTGAGTCTCGAGCAGCGCCAGGAGCGCCGCTGCCTCTGCGCCGAGCTCAGCTCCGCCAACGTGGTGCGCCATTGGCCGTGGTATCATTTCCAAATGAGCAGTGCAAGCGTTTGTGTGATTATTGATGTCTATGCACTGAAGGTAAATGAAGGGAACAATGCAATATTCATTTGTTGCGCAGTTTCAGCTCACTCATCGACTGCCATCGCAAGGACGACGACTGGCACGAGCACCAGCGCACGAGTACTTGATCGCGACGCAGCAGACATGCTCGGTGACGAAGACGTCGATCGCCCGATTGTTTTCTCGACAAGGCGGCGGTACTCGGTGCAATTGAGGTGCGACCAGAGCGCTGGGTCCGACGTCTTGGTCGGGTCACCGGGATGCGAGAGCCCTGACGAACGCTGCGGTCGCGGGTAGTTCGCTTGGCTCCACGTGCAGCACGGGTCGCCAAGTTCTTGACCATTCGTCTGGCCGTCGCCGTCCGAGTCGGCTTGACACAGCTCGGGCGTCCACTCCTTTCCGAGCGCAGCAAAGTCCCAGCCAAAGACGTTCTTGTCACCGCCGCCGTCCGGGAGGTTGGGTCCGACCGCGCGCGCGTTCGGCACCCCTGAGCCGTTCGGCAAGCGGTAGCGGAACTGCTCCCACGCCGCGACGGCTGCAAGCGACAGTGGCAGTGGCAGCACGAGCGCTCGGAGGAGCATCGCGCGTCTCAATGTCCGTCCGGTTCTGGGTGATGAAGGAGGCGTTGTCTATCCTCCAGGTTATCTTTGCCGTTCAGACAGAAGACTTCTGCAAGGCATGACGCCAAGCCGATGAACTGCGCTTCGATGGAGTGGACGCAAGCCAGACGCGTCAAAACTGAGCCGAGGGTTGTATGTCCATGCGCACATACAACGCTGCCTCTCGAGTTCACTTTCTCTCTCACACACGCGCGCGCATCGTCGCTCTCCACACTGCTGTCCTACTCCATCTACTCTAAGCTCTACACCGCATTGCTGCCGACCCAACGACACCTCGCTGTCGCATCATCGTCGTCACATCTGACTCACGAGTCCTTTGAACGCCTCTTGAATGACCTTGCGCTCGCCGGTTGCCACGCGCTCGGCGTACAGTGCCGCGAGCTCTGCAGGACAGCCAATCGAGGGCAAGTAGACGTCTGCGAGGTACCGCACGTACTCGGCGCCGAGCGCTTTCACGAGCACTTCTTGGAGCACCGCGATCTCTTTGATCGTACCCGCGCTCTCGGCGTCGCCCAAGCGAAAGTGGTGGCGCTTCGTGAGCGTGAACATCGCCGCTGTGAACTCCTGCACAACGAACTGCGTAAACACGGCGCGGTTGTCAGGCGAGAGCTTTGGCTCGGACGCGCTCAAGAGCCACCGCGCCGCGAGCTCGTGCACAATCGTAAAGCACGCGCGGTTGATGCTCGCTTCCGTCACGTCCGCGGCGCCTTCGAGCACAATGCGCAGGACGCTCTCGAGTTGCGCGACGTTGCGCTCACACACAAACACGCTGTCGAGGTTGTGCATCACGAGGTGCATCACGAACGCGTAGAGGTACTTCTGGACCTTCTCGCGGTCGAGCTGCGCCGCGTCCTTCGTCTCGCTCGCGCTCGAGTCATTGCGCGGCGGCATGACGGTCCCGAGGTGCTGCAGGAACACCATCGTCGCGCCTTCAAAGAACGGGAACAGCGTCGCTTTGTACTTGATAATGAGCTGGTCGAGGAGCTGCACGACTTCGACCACGTCCGCCACTTCGCAGTACGCCATGAGGAGCTGGAGCGCTTCCGAGATGTGCCCAAGCAAGTGCTCGCTGTCGAGCACGGTGATGAGCCGGTGGAGCGTGAATACGACTTTCGAGCGCACGCCAGCGTGGCGCGACAGCACGCGCAGCACGCACGTCGCAGCCGTGAGCACCTGCGTGAACGTCTCTTGGTGGTGCAGCATGCAGTTCGTGCCGCGGAACGCCTTGAGCACGTGCGCCGTGGCGTTCAAGAGCGCCACAGCACGCTCTGCGACCATGTCTTCTGGTCGCGCACCGGTCTGGAGCGCGCCGAGTGTCGCGTCGAGCGCTTGGAGCAATGGCTCGAGCACGGCTTTCGTGTACTGGTACTTGATCTCGGCCATGTCGGGACTCGACGACGACACGAGCGACGCAATGACTTGCCCTGCGAGCTCAAACAAGTAGAGCTGGTCGTCCTGCGGGATGTACGACACGTCGTTTGTCTTGGCGAGTGCACGCGCGTCTTCAGGGACGACAAAGCGCGGCTGGAGCGCAACGAGGATGTTCGACACGTGCGGGTGCACGGAGCTCCCAATCGCTTTCACGAGGCGGAGACAGAGGTAGCAGACGCGCGAGCGGACGGTCACGTGCGCGTTCGTGAGACCGTTTGGACCAAACATCATCTCCAAGACGGCAGGGATGAGCGCGCTCTGGTTCTGCAGCACTTTGCTGTACCGCACGGTCAAGTCGTAGTACGTCAGGAGCACAGACGAGTGGAACGGCGCGGCGCCAACAGCAGTGGCAGCGCCAATCATACTGCTGTGGATGCGCACGAGCATCTCGACGAGCGGGCTGTTCGGCTCTTCAAACGAGCTCGCGGTCTTGAGCGTCGTGAGTCCCTCTTTGAAGCGGTAGACAAGCGCGAGGAACGACTCCAAGTCGCGGTGGTCGATCTGCCCAAACTGCGGCGGCAAGTCCGCAGCGAGGTTCGCGAGGAACGCCATGGTGTCGAGCGGCCGCAAGCGCGTGATGTTCACGTAGATCTTGTAGAGACTGCGGCGGTACTCTTCAAACTCGGCGGCGTCCGAGTCGGCGTCCTCTTCGGGGTACCGCGTCTGGCGGTAGATGCCGTGGAAGATCTGCGGGATGTACTCGGACGGCTTGAAGATGTCTTCAAAGCCGAGCGCTGGCGCTTTCCCGCTTGTCTCGGACCGAATGAGCGTCCCGACGGCGTTCACGATTTCAAAGACCTCTTCCGACACGTCCTTCGTCTCGTGCGCAAACAAGTCCCAGACGAGCGGCATGAGCTGCTGGAGCATCGTACTCGCGTGGACAAAGAGCTCAGCGTGACCTTCGTGCCGGAACGCGTCCATGCACTCGATCAGCTCCAAGCCAATGCCGTTGATCACTTCGCCAACTTCTTCTGCGAACTCGTCGTCGTCTTGGATCGGCAACGTCGCGAGAGCATCGATGATCGCGAGCTGCTGGAACAGCGCGAGCTTCTTTGCCGGCGTCATGCCTTTGTCAATGATCTCAAACAGACAGTTCGCCGCTGGACAGCGCAGCGCAGCGCTCTCGCGGAGCATCTTGAACAGCAGCGGCAAGATCCGGTCGTTCACGACAAGACCAATGTCTACCCAACTAATGTACCGCTTGAGCGTCTCGAGCGCGCTGTAGCTGAGCTCGACCATGACCGCACTCGCGTCTGCGTTCACGAGCACGTTGTAGATCGCATCGAACGTCTCGGCCATGCACGAGCTCTCGCGCATGGCGTCTTTGATGCGCATGTTCGCCGCGGCTTCGGCTTGCGACCGCTGGGCGTCGAACTCGACGATCTCTTCGTTGATCGCGACGAGGATGCGGAAGTACATCTCGACCATCGACGCGCCTTTCGGCAGCAGCGCCATGAGCTCCGTGAACGCCGTGGGCCAGCGCGCGGGGTAGTCGCGCTTGATCAGCAACGTGATCACGACAGCGAGCTTCGTCTTGAGGTACGGCGCCTTGCGCTCGACAAACGAGACGTTCTCTTGGAGCCACGTGAGCAGCTCCGTGCGGATCTGCGCCGACACGCTGTCGTCCACGCCTTTTGTCAGCGCTTCCTACAGGCAGAGCGAGCGAGCGAAAGGGAGCACGCAGTGGAGCGCAGCGCGCATGCGTGTGAGCGACTTCGAGAAGCGGTAACGAGCAGGGAAGCAACGACTTGCTCGCCATGACGGTTCATGCTAGCAGATGGGGTGGACAGTGACGCACCTGGAGCGCCTGCAGTGCGTAGAACTTGACTTCTTGGTGCTCGGAGAACTCAAAGAGCTCGAGCTCGTAGCGCCAGCCGTCGGCGCTCGCTTTGATGGCGTTGCAGAACGTCTCGGCTTGCAGCTTGAGCGCCTGCGCCTGCTGGTCCTGGAGGCTCGCACTCGCGTACTGGAACGCGCAGAGCACCGCCATCTCGAACTCTGCGACTGTGTTTGCTGCCATCGCACCTGCTGCTACTCGTGGGTGCCCGTCGTCAACTTGCTCACGGTCGCCGCTCCTCCTCGCGTTGTTGCGTCGATCGCTTCTCGATGCCTTTGTCGCCTCGTGCGCAGATATCGCGGCACCAACACTTATCACAAATAGACAATGAGCGTTTAAAGTATGCACCAGGAATCATTTTGAACTACCAACGCATTCATTTCATAGTACAAAAAATAGCAAAATAATATGCTGGAGAAACATTTACATCAATTTATCACAAAAATATGTACCGAAAAACCCGTGTCTTAGACCACAACACACTGGACCACCAAAATTCTGATTACCGAAAAACCCTTGTCTAAGACCATGACATTGTCGTAAGCCATGTGGTGGTTCAGTATGGATTGTTCTTGAAGGGTGGCTCTTGACGTAAGCCACACAGTGAATTTTGTAGTCAGCATGACCTGCAAACGGACGGGCGGACAGAGTGGCTTGCTTGGCTCGCGCAAGCTCGCTTCATCAGTTCATTTGTACATCGATATCCGAATCAACGAAAAACACCTGTCATGTACAAGCATCGAGCTCTACGGCAGTACAAGCTCGTCTCTGTGACACAGCGGCCAAGCATCATACAATTCGTTTCATCATGAAGCGCGGCATGGCAGTGGCGAAATACATGTTGTACCCCAGTCTACAAGACGTGTGTACAAACAGCAAGAGTCAGCAGATCTACCTCTGGATCGAACACACAGGCAAATTCAAACACCTCGTGACCAAGTGCAAGGGAGACGAGCGCAAGCATCGCGATGAGAGACTGTCGGCGCTTTTGCCAACCGAGGCAGAGGAGCAGCTCTTGCGTTGGGTGAACGTCATGTGAGGAGAACGTCTGTCGGTCTCGCTTTTGATGCTCGCGACACAGGCTCGCACGACAGTTGTGACGTTCGGCATCGAGAAGGCAGTGGCCAGCGCGTCATGGCCGTTGCGCAAGCGCGTTCTCGAGCAGCACCGACTTTCGATGGGTCGTGCGACTCGTGTGGGCCAGAAGACGCCAGAGGACGCGAGATCTGTCGCTGTCGCCTTCGCAGCAGCCGTGCGCGAGACGATGTCGAAACACGGCTACGTTGCTGTCTACAACGCGGACCTGAGGTGGTCGTCTACGAGTGCCTACCTGTTCACACGATCAACGGCATATGCGAAAAGACTGCAAAAATGCGCTGCTTTGGTGTTGACAAGTAATATGACGACGACGATGCTTGCTGTGGACGCAGACGGCAACAACTTGCTCCTTTTTTCCGTGCTGAAGTAGTCCGTCTTCGGCAGAGGTGAGGCGCAAGCACAACGAACAGCACCAGCACGGGTTTGGAGGAGTCGTTTGGCACGAGATCTCGCAGCTCATTCGCATCAAAGAAATTCAGGTGCACTGTCACAGCAAGGGCTGGTGGGAATCTTCTCTCTCTCATCTCTTCCTACGCACGCACTTTGGATCTCGCCTCAATGTGCA
>JAASFT010000875.1:0-12116 GCA_023333885.1 Globisporangium parvum
ACGAGTGTCATGTGGAGGTCGCCGGCTCTTCGCAGCCAAGTGCACGTGCGCACGAGCGCCGCGAGGCTCCAGCCGCAACAGCGCGCAGCCTCGACCTACGCGCTGCGCTCGACGGTGTGGGCGCCGACGGAGAAAGAGGTGCCAGCGGACGCTGCGATCCCGAGCCACCAATTGCTCATTCGCGGCGGCTTTATCCGCAAGAGCGGTCATGGCGTGTTCACGTTCCTGCCGCTCGGGAAGCGCGTCGTGAGCAAGCTCGAGGCGATCATCGACGACGAGATGGCACTGATCCGCGGTAACAAGCTCGACTTGCCGCTCATGATCCCTGCCGAGCTCTGGCAACAGTCGGGGCGGTGGCAAACGCGCGGCCCTGAGCTCATTACATTCGCGGACCGGCGCGACGCAATGCACGCGCTTGCACCGACGCACGAAGAGAGCATCACGAGTCTCGTGGCGCAGCACTTCCAGCACAGCAGCTACAACGCGTCGCTGCGTCTGTACCAGATCGGCAAGAAGTTCCGCGACGAGATCCGTCCGCGCTTTGGTTTGCTCCGTGCGCGCGAGTTCATCATGAAGGACATGTACTCGTTCGACACGTCGTACGCGCAGGCGATCGAGACGTACGACGACGTCGTGCGCGCGTACGAATCGATCTTGATGACACGGCTGAAGCTCCCGATCGCCAAGGTCGAAGCGGACTCGGGCTCGATCGGCGGGAACCTCTCGCACGAGTTCCACGTCGTCGCAGACATTGGCGAAGACGCGATCCTCTCGTGCGCCTCGCACGCCTGTGGCTACGCGGCGAACGTCGAGAAAGCAGTCGGCGTCTTGCCCAGTGACGCAGCGAGCAGTCCGGAGTGTCGTAGTGGCGCAGGGCAGGACGACGACGCGCCGCTCGCGCAGGCGCTTGCGCACATCCAAGCGATCGCGGATGCTGGCGACCTGAGCGCTTGGAAAGAGCTCGTTGCGCTCGCGACTGCGGCTGCAGATCGCGCGAGTCGCCCGGCGGTCACAGTCAAAGTGCTGCAAGAGCGAACGAGCGACGACACTGAGGCAGCGGACAAGCACGCGCCGCAGCGCTACGCTCTCGTCTTTGCGCGACACGACCGCGACGTGAACGAGCTCTCGATCAAGAGCTTCTTTGACGACGAAGAGCTCGAAACCGTGAGTCCAGCCGCACTCGCAGCGCTCGACTGGACGCAACTTGGCCAGCAACAGAGCAGCAGTCCCAATGCTACGCCGCTGCTCTCAGTCTTTCTCGATGACTCGCTCGCACTGAGCGACGCCAGCAGCTGCAGTCACGACAACCCAGTGGCGCACGTTCTCCACAGCGCAAGCCGCGCGCACGAAGCGCTTGGACTCGTGCGCGTCGCGCATGGCAACTTCCGCCTCGCAGCGCCGGGCGACGGCTGCCCGCGCTGCGCGCACGCGACGCTCGAAGCGAAGCGCGGGATCGAAGTCGGCCACGTGTTCTACTTGGGACAGAAGTACTCGAAGCCGTTCAGCCTGACGTTCACCGAGGCAGCGAGCGACGGCGGCAGTCCTGTGAAGCGCGTGATGGAGATGGGGTGCTTTGGCATGGGCGTCACGCGGCTCATTGCCTCGGCGGTCGAGGTCTCGCACGACAAGCACGGGATCATCTGGCCCGCAGCCATTGCGCCGTACAAAGTCATCGTCTTGGCGATCGGGAGCAAGAGCGCGGACGAGTCGCTCTCACAAACGGCAGTCGCGATCGCGAGCGACCTCGCGTCTGGCGCAGTCGCAGGACTCGCGCGCGACGACGTGATCTTGGACGACCGCTGGCGCGAGAGCCCTGGCTCGAAGCTCGCCGAATCCGAGCTCCTCGGATACCCGTTCCGCGTCGTCGTGGGCAAGCGCTTTGCAAAGGAAGGGCTCGTGGAAGTCCAGACGCGCGCGACGCTCGACAAGGTCTTCCTCCCGCCGAGTGACCTCTCTGGGTACTTTGCGAGCAAAGTGGCAGCAGGGGAGTTGTAGACTGCGATGGAGGTCGAGTGCCTTAGACAAGCGTAGATGCACGGAGTCCTTCGAGACCTCGCGCACGTAGGAGGAGACTACACACTAGAGATGTCTGCAGAGTCCACTATCACCCTTTGCTTCTTGCGAAGCGTCATCGCCACGTGCGACTGATCGAAGGAGCACCACAAGCGTCGAGTCGCACAGAGCGACTCTCACACTCAGATACCGAGCGGCGAGAGACCAATGCGCTGCTGCCACACTCGCTTGATGCCCTCGCTGCTGCTGCTGGTGCTGCTGCTCGCACTGGCGCTTGAGCCGACCGCTGCCGTGTACCACCCGCCGAACCGCCCACCTCCGCGAGTCGCTCAAGAGCTCAAGTTTGCGATCTCGAGCGTCCACGACCTCCTGTTCTGCCGGGACTGCGACGATCCCGTCGAAGAAGGCTCCGTCGGTACGTAAGCGCATCGAAAGCGCGCCGATGCTTAGCTGGACCAGCCAGACAACAGCAGAAGTGATCACCACTACACACCGATGCAGCTAACTTGCGTGGTCGCTTGCTCACGTGCAGTGATCCCAGAGCGCTTTCATGCCGCGTCAGAGCGCTACTTTGTGAGCTCAGGTATGCGTCGCTCGCTCGCTCGCTCCTGGAGCGCTAGACTGACTCGTGGCATTGACACTCACGCGTACGCACCACTCTGCGTCCTAGTCCTCGTGTTTGCGATCCCAAACGACGGCTCCTACGCGCTCTACAACGCCCACGAGCTCGCTGGCAAGATCGCAGTGTTCACGCGCGGCAAAGTGAGCATCGCACACAAAGCGCAGGTCGCACAGAGCGCTGGGGCTGTCGCTGCGCTGGTCATGGACTCGAGTGAGTGCGACCCCGAGACGATGCACTGCCACCGCACTGTGAGTGTCTCGCCACTGCTGCACGTGCAAAGCGATGGCGACAGCAGCAGGAGCAATAGCGATCGTCGGCACCATCGTCACGGACGCGGCTGGCGACGGTTTGACAACGACGCCGCGAGTGCGTGGCTCAATGTGCAGATCCCAGTCGCGATGGTCTCGGCAGACGACGCAGCGCGGATCCGATCTTTCATGGATCTCGTCACAGTCGACGTGAACGGCGAGATGAACTTTCTTGTTGGCGTGTAGCGCACACACGCTCGAGTGTCGTCGGTCAAGGCAATGCTGTGTTGCTCTGAAAGTGCCCGCCTCGAGAGCACGATGCAGAGGTGTTCACTTCGAAGGGCTCTACGTTCTTTAGCGTTCGGTCTGCTCTTCCAACTGCCGCATCAGTGCTTGGCCAACAGATTCGTCCGTCAGTCTTGAACGCACTCGGTCGACACGGCAAGACACTTGGACGAGAGGACGATGGATCCGAGCAAGCCGACTGCGCTGTGGCACCGACAGAGCTCGGTCGCTGATTCTCCGCGCACTGCACCTGCGCGCAGCAACGCGCGTCGAGACGACTCATGCTGCCATGGGTCCTATGGCGAGCTCGTTTGCGTATTGCTCGCGTTGGCGGCGACCATCGGGCTTGCGTACTACGCTGCTTCCGACCCCATCCTGCTTGGGCTCAGCAGCTCAAACACCACAGCAGTCGGCCAGCAGAACGGCAGTAGCGCGGGCAGCAGCGCTACGCATGACTCGCACGTCGGGTGCGTTGATCCTGCCGAGCAGTACCGCAACTATCTCCAACAACTTGTGAGCGCTCGCGTCGTCCGCATCGCTGCAAAGAGCAAGTCGAGCGCGAACGCGAACGCTGAGGTCTGTGGCGCAATCGCGTTGGACTCGCAGCCTCACTCGGTCTCAGACAACACGACGTCGACGTACGACGTGAGTGGCGCGTTTGATGTGCGCACGTCCGACTTCAGCTTGCTGATTCAGACTGTGCTGCACGGCAACAAGGGCTTCCAGCGGCTGACGACTCCCAGCAACAAGTCAGTCGGCGGCACGCAGCTCGTTCACAGCGGCTGCTTGCATCAGTCCGAGGTACCGCGCCTCGCTCTGCTTCCAAGGGCAGCGAGCTCAGCGAGGTGGGTGGCAGCGTCCGCACCAACGCAAGCGGCGACGTGCAACCAAGTGCTCGCGTTTACGTTTGAAGGCGAGCCGTACGTCGTGGAGGAGCAGCATCTCGACACGATGACGGACAGCGACGAAACCTTGTGTCTCAGACGCGAGCAGCAAGACGAGTCGCTGCAGCGCGTGCTTCGTGTTGAAAGCGCCGACGTAATCATGTACTTGGCGCTCTTAGGCGATGCGAACGATGACGCTGATGGTATGCGCGGCTCGCCAATGATCGAAGCGATCGGATCTCGTGACAGCGTTGATGCGCTCCTGCAGTGTCCTGAACTCGCAACGACACTCAGGGTCCCACTGCGCAGCCCAGTAACGCAACTCGACAGTGTTGTGACTGTTCGCGGTGACACCACCGCACCACCAGCCAAGCTGCGCGGTGTACCGCAGACTGAGAGTCGGCACGACCAGGTGGTCACTGCAGCAGCGCTCTTCGACACGAGTGCCGAGTGCGCGTGCAAGCACGGCAGCAACAAGACGTGTCTGTTTGTCCATGGCATTGGCGTGCACGACGACGTCGGCGTGCAAGACACGTTCGAAGACTACTGGGGCAAGCACGTGAAGACTGCGCTGCCGTGCTGCGCAGTTGTCAAGTTCACGCACTTTGACACCGTTGGGCCGCCGTGGTTCAGTCGCGACGTCTCGCGCGAGCTCTGCCGCGCTGCGATCGCAGTCTCTCAGAACAAGACGCTTCGAGTGAATGACACGCAGCTGTCGTCGTCGACTACAAGCGCCAGTGCCTTGAACGCCACGAGCGTCAGTGATCCAGACAACGTGCAGCATCGCGCGAACCTCAAGAACATGGTTGTGATCGCGCACTCGACTGGGAATCTGCACCTCGCGTCCGCACTTCTTCACGGCGACTGCGCGCTTGACCGCGCAACGTCGCGCTGGATCGCGATCCAAGGGCCGATGTTTGGAACGCGCACTGCGAACCGCGTGATTGCCGAGTGCCAGCGTCCGAACTCGACGTGGGACGACCTCGCGAGAGAGGTCTTGACCGAGTTCGAGCTCTGTCCGATCACAGGCTCGACCAAGTCGCTTGTGCTCGCACACACAAAAGACTCGGGTTCGTGTCTCGACACACTCTACGACCGCGCTGCTAAAGTCTTTCGCGCGCGCGTTGACGCAGTCATGTGTGGCGTGAGCCCGACTGGCATCGTCTCAACGAGTTCGCCTCGATTCGTTGCGCTCGCCAAGTTCTCGAACCACTCGTCTGAGCTCAACGACGGCGCAGTCGAGTTTGCAAGCTGCCGCGCAGGGCTTGCGATGAGCGCGTTCAACGGATCGGTCACGAGCCGCTTGTACCGCGCAGAGATCAACCACGACGACGGACGTATGATCCACGGCGACGGGCTCTGGGGCTCGACGCGCAAGCCGCTCAAGTGGCTCCAGTGCCAGTTTTGAGTTGGAGCGTCGGTGCTTGAGCAGTGGCGATCGGTCGCGTGTACTGTGGTGCGACTACAACGACGATGCATAGTGAGCGTGCGTGGCAGACGAGCTTGAGAGCGTATGATGAAGTGCTGCAGCCTCCAACGACCACGACTTCCACAACAGTGTTGCTTGTGCTATGTACTGTCAAGGAAGAGATCATGTAGTAGATGCCTCCACTGTTTCCAGACCCCGCGCTTGCTACGTCGTGGACTAGAAGTGAAAGCCGTCGTCATCGCCAAAGTCAAACCATGTGATGCTTGGGTCTTCGGTGCAGATCGCGTCAGCCCAGAGACAGACACTCGGGTGGGTGTCTCGCGCGTCCAATGGCATCGACACGCGATGGACTCGCGAGCTCTAGCTTGTGCTTCAAGAGCCAGTCGAGCTGCCAAGTCCATTGCGTCCCGTGTGCAGCCTTCGGTGCGATTCGCGTGGAGCCACTGAACGACGTCGACGTGCCCACGCTTCGCGGCTTCGTCCATCGCGTCCGAGGAGAACGAGCATCCCCCTCGTTGGTCATGGAGCCACTAGAGCAGTGGAAGTGAGCCGAGTTTCGCGGCGATCTTGTCCAACTCCATCTCACTCAAATGAAGCTCGGCGTCTGGGAACGTGGTGTCGAGCCACTTGACGATCTCGACGTTGGCGACCTCGAATGCTCCGACCATCGCACTCGCGACACCCAACGCGTGGCCGTGCGCATGGAGCCATTGAAGAATGAGCGCGTGGCCCTACCGCGCGATGGTTTGGACGTCTCAGGCAGCGTGAACGCGTCTGGGAACACTTGACTTGCATGCGCGAACGCCCACTCGAGGAACGCAACGTTGCCGCTCACAGCCGCGCCGCGAACGACATCGACGTCCACAAGCGTGTCTTTACCACGTCGACAGTGGTCGTAGAGGTACTTTGCGACCTCGAAGCTGTGACACATGGCCTTGGACGTAGCATCCACACGACAGTGCTCGTGCAGCCACTGGACAATGTGGAGATCTCCATGCTCGCCGGCGATGACCATTGCGTCGCCTGAGTTCCAGTCGCGTGCGTTGGTTGTGTGGGTGATGACGAACTGGAGCACGTCCAAGCGGCCGTGGCACGCTGCTTCAGAGACGTGCAGGCAGGTGAAGCCTTTGCCACAGATGCTATAGTAGAGATCACAGAAGCGATCGGCGCCGTCGCTATCATCGCTAGCATCATCGCTGCTGTCGTCGTCCCTCCTGCCGGCATCGATCCACCAGCTCAGGACGTCCATGTGCCCTTGCGCGATCATTCGGTGCTCTCCGTTCCAGCTCAACTTGGTCGAGCAACACGCGCGTGGGAACGCGCTGGAGAGCCACTTGAGGTGCGGTGCGTGCCCTGTCAGTGCGCTCAGCTCGATCACTTCGGCTTCGACTGCATCCGTGTCGTTCACCCAGTGCGGTGGCGGCGCGTACTCTTTGAGCAGCCACTGCGCGACTTCCACAGGAGATCGATGCTCTGCAGCGCGGCGCATGCCGACCTCTGCTTGCTTTGCTTGTAGCTCTTGACGCGAGCGACCGAGCGCTCTGCTGCGTGTCAGCGCACTTCCTCTCGCTGCGCAACGCGTCGAAGGAGGTCGACCGACCCGATCTTGACTGCACTCGAGACAGAGGCAAACCGCGTCGAGACATCGAGGAGCTCATTGAGCAGCTGCACGACGTGCGGCAGCGCTTGCAGTTTCGGCCGAAAGCGGCAGAACGCCTCGACGCTCGTGAGCAGCAGCAGCGACGGAGGCGACAGCAGGAGCTCCATGGCGACCGACGATCTTCTCGCGAGTTTAGTTTGCTTGTCAAACCGTTTTGTGTCGCTTCAGAACTGCCAATCGAACTATAGTGGACCACATCAGATATCATTTCGGACAACCCAATCGATATAAACCGATCGCCGAAATGGACACGACAAAAGGTGGACCACATGTGCATTTCCAAATCAACCAATCACAGCGCGCCAACTCGTGATGATCGCAACGCTTCGCGTCCCAAGGTGACGTTGATGCAGCGCCTGCCCGTATGCTCGCGCTCGACAGGACGTCGCGCCGTAGTGACGATTTGCGTCAAAGAGAGACGCGTCGGCGTCGACATCACGATGGAGAGCAGAGACGCACAGCTGCAGCACCTCTGCAAGCGCAACGCGCAGCTCGAAGACGAGCTCGAGCTCCTGCATGGCGTCTTGGCGCTCGTGAAAGAAGACTTGCACGTCAAGAACGACCAAGTCGACCATCTCTACCACACGTACGCAGTCCACAGCCAGTTGACTCGCGTGTTCATACCAGCAGCGCCACAGTCGTCGTTTCGTGACTCTGAATGACCATACGTATGCACTAGCTTCCTCGCTTCGAAAGAGCACACGCGGCAGGAGCAAGTGCAACGCGAGAACGCGCTCAAGCAGCGCGTCGACGAGCTCCAGAGCCAGATCCGAGCGCAGACACAGTCGAACGCGCGGCTCCACACGTCACTCGAGCGCACGACGCAGCTCCTGCGGCAGCAGCAGCGGTACGTATGGTCCTACGACGCACCGCTCTGCACTTGCTACAACGCGTACTGGCTGCTGAGTGACTGACGCGCCTTGAAGCGCGAGTGGCAACGCGCTCCAGTTCCAAGAGCTACCGCTTGTGCTCCTTGAGAACGTCCTCAGTTGCCTCGAGACGCGCGACGTCGTTCGTGCTGCGAGTGCACATCGCCACGTTCGCGCAGTCGTCATGCGCGATGTGTTCTGGCAGAGCATGTACGCGCAGCGCTGGCGCCAGTCCGACGAGAAGCAGGGCTGGGCACGCGTGTGTGCGTTTACAGCCAAGTACGCGCGCATAGACGACAGCCCAAGCAGCCCGACTCTCGCGAGTACTTCATCGACAGGCGCTGTTGAGCATGCTGCCATCGACTGGAGCACGCTCTACCGCGAGCGCCACGCTGTCGAGCGCAACTGGACGAGTGGCCGCGCTGTGATCACGACGCTCAATGGCCACAACGGTACCGTCACGTGCCTCCAGTTCAGCGACGCGCAGCTGGTGCGTAGCGAGACTGGCGACAGGAGAGTGCGACGCCGTTGTCTCCTCGACCATGCCGTGTCATGGGCTGATCGCGTGGCTGGCAATCACGTCTGGTGTCTATGTGCCCAAACAGGTCTCTGGGTCAGACGATGGCAGCATGATGCTCTGGTCGCTGCGGTCTCCGGACGAAGGTGTGCTGCGACGCCATGCTTGAACGGCGAAGGCTCTGCTTGCCTCTCACTTGTGCTGCCTCATTGTGTGCATGTGCCTTGCTCTTAGAGCTGCTTGATGTGTCTCGACGTGGAAGCTCAGGCTCGAGTTCCAGTCCGCACGCAGCACCGACGCCGCTGATGCAGCAGCACCATCGGCAGCGCAAGAGTGTCGTGAAGCTCCACTCGTTCTACGGACACGGCGGACCCGTTTGGGCACTGCGGTTCCAGGGCTCGACGCTCATCAGCGGCTCGTACGACAAGACTGTGAAGATCTGGGACCTTCAGGTACGATGCGTTAGCGCTGTCGCTATGGCTCCAGCACAACCTAATCATCTCTGCTACGGTCCGCTTACACTCGCTACAGACAGGCAAGTGTCGCCACACACTGCGCGGGCACACTGGCTGGGTGAGCAGCCTCGACGCTCACGAGATGCGCGTGGCGAGTGCGAGCTGGGACTCGACCATCAACCTCTGGGATCTCGAGACGGGAGCACTGCTGCGCACACTGACGGATTCGCCAGCGAACCCGATCTACTCGCTCCAGGTGCGAGCGAGCTGAATGAGTCCACTGGTTACCGCCGAGCACTTGCTCGTCTGGATCGGAGACTAATGGCAGACTGTGTGGTCCGCACTTGGTGCAACGGCAGTGGGACCACCGCCACAACGCACTCGTGACAGGCTGTCGCCGCTTTGGCGTCCAGCTCTGGGACGTCGAGTCGGGTCAGAAGATCGCGCACTTTGCCGGTCACAACACGAAGCACCAGCTCAACATCGTCAAGGTGCGTGGCGCTAAGACACGTGGACTTCACGAGTCTCTCTCGACAGTGTCGACTCCGAGTCTCACAGAGTTCTGTCTCGCACGCCCTCGCTCAAGGCGTGCGACGAGCGCGTCCTCTCGGGCGGGTCGGATCACTCTGTCAAGGTCTGGGACCGCCGCCAAGGAGCGTGTGTGGCGACGCTACTTGGACACCGCGGCGCAGTCATGAGTGTCGACTACGACCTCGACCAGCGAGTCATCTCGGGCTCGTACGACTCGGTGATCAAGGTGTGTGCTGTCTGAGGACCATGGCTGTGGCGTTGATGGAGCCTCACTGCGCTCACAGAGAGCGCCTCTCGATTGACCGACTCTGTTCGTCTGGCGTAGCTATGGGACTTGCGCCGCGCAGCGGCTCCAGTGAGTACGTTTGAAGGCCACAGCTCAGCGGTCTTCTCGCTGCAGATGGACGCGACCAAGATGATCTCCGGTTCGGCGGACACAACGATCAAGATCTTTCGGTTCCTCTAGCTCTCGACCCGCGGCACTGCGCTCAGCAGAAGACGATTCTGTCGTGACGCTCCACGCAACGACAGACATCAGCACGCTCTTCGAAACGCAGGCGACGTCCGACATGCTCATGTACCTGTTCGCAATGAAAGTGTGCGTCGTGCTCGTACAACTCACTCTATCACAGCAGCATTCGAAGTGCTACGTTTGGTGCGTTTGGTGCCGCAGTGTTCTCCATGAAGCGAGACGCTCGAGGAGCCCGACACTGCTTGAAGCGCATCTGCTGCTCTCGACCGCGCGAGCGCTGGTGTCAGTCGCTAGCAGTAGACGCGCGTGCTGAGAGCCTCGAGCGGCTGCTCGAGCTCGCGTAGGTTCGAACGAGATGCTTCATGCTTGATGCTTCATGCGACTGGTTGACCTCATGCAGACAGGTGCGAGGTGGCTTGAGCTAGCGAGCTTGAGTCGCGCGCGTGCGTGCGTAGCGTAGCGTCGAGCATGCCCAAGTCGACGACAGTGTGCGCTCGAGCAATCCACTCACAACGTACGCGATCGCGTCCGACACAAGAGGCGCCAGTACACGGACGGACAGACAGACTGCAGAGAGCGCGGCGCACGATGCCTGCTTGTGTAAGCGAGTCGAGCGTTTGTGCGTAGGCAGGAGCATGACATCAGCCAGCACAGTGTAGCCCTACACGATGTGTTCGAGCCACGAGGCGCTCGCATCTTGGGCGTGCGCACAGGCGACAGGAAGCTGTCAGCAGCACTGACGAGCCTGCCTTGTTGTGCCTGGCAGTCGACGCAGTGTGCTGTCATGTGACCCTCCGTCAGCAGCTCCAGTCTGCGTCAATAGCGCACTCAGACAGTCGCAGCGATCTTCGCATCTGTCGCACTCGATTGATGGCAGTGCTGCGTTCGTAGGTTGAGCCAACACGCCCTGACACGTCAAGGCGACCGACCCTCTTCATCGCCACGCACTGCAACCGTTCGCTCGTTGCTCGGTCCAGCTGTCCCAGAGCGCTCTCGCTCCACATCGTGCCAGCTTCAGCTCGAGCAGCTCGCCACAGCCACCACAGCCTCCTCTATCCATACAGCAGCTGCCACCACTGCCTGCCACCATACCACCCTACTGCCGCCGACCAAGTCGAACGACTTTCGCAAAGCTTCGCACATTGTGACGGAGGCCGAGCTGTCGAAGTCTGCACCAGGTACCGTCGTCGTGACCTCGGCATCAACGCCTCACGAACGGCGCGTACTCGTCCGCGCCAGTGCCGTTTGGCTGCGGGCTCGATGCAGTCGGCGTCGTTGGTGACGTCGGCGAGGGCGTCACGAACGTCAAGGTCGACGACGCAGCCGCGTTCAAGAGTGCGTTTCGTTTGCCTAGCTGTCTAGCTATCTGTCTATGTGTGAGTCTGTGTGTACCTGGTTGCTCGTGGGTGATCCGCTCTGCGTGGCTGCTGTCCTTGTTGGTATCGGTGTGCAGCGTAGGCTCGACTCACACGATCTCTCCTATGCCTGTCATGTACTTGTGTGTGCGCTACTGTAGAGTTTGGCGCGCTCGCCGAGTACGCCGAGCTGCCAGCAGTGACCGCGATCCCAGTGCCCGCCGTGTTGGAGGTGCTCCTGCTGCTCACGTCCGGCTCGTTGGGCTTGATCGCGCTCAAGCAAAATGGGCGAGATGAAGTCGGGCGAGGCCGTGCTCGTGACTGCCGCGACCGGTACGGCTGTCCAGATCGCCGTGCAGCGCGCGAAGTTCGCGGGCAACCACGCCATTAGCACGCGCAGATCGGACGAGAAGGGCGAGTACCTCAAGTCGCTCACGTGCGACCGCGCGATCAACTGCACAAAGGAAGACGCGAACGCAGCTCTGAAAGACTGCGTCGAGTACAGCACCCAGGGGCGTGGACCTCGTGTTCGAGACCGTCAGCGATGACATGCTCCGCGCCGCAGCGAACAACATCACAGAGCACGGCCGCGTCGCTGTCTCAAACTACATCTCGGACGGCTACCAGGCCGTGGACGTGGACGTGGACGTGGACGTGGACGTGGACGTGGACGTGGACGTGTACGAAGCGAAGCGAAGCGAAGCAGATGTCGACCGCCGATCTCGTGCCGATCCTGCTCTTCCGCTCGGCGTCGCTCCGCGGCTTCACCTCGCGCA
>JAASFT010000876.1:0-12111 GCA_023333885.1 Globisporangium parvum
GAGCGTCTGCACCTTGAGCTGGGATCGTGGCCTCACTTTGGCTTTGCCCAGCTAGCTGCTCGACCGACTACGAGTACTCTCTCTCTCGACAAGCCACCGTCGCTCCTACACCAGCAGTGACAAGCATGGGCATCCAGCTCCTCTCGCGTCGTCTTTAGGTGGACGTTCCAGCCTGCCGAGCCATACGAAAGCCGAGACTTGAATCACGTGAGAATTTGGAACTGGCTTCACTATGACCGCTTTCTAATCCTTGTGCAAATACGATTCCTGTTTGAAAAGATGCACTCCAAACGCATACCAATTTCAAATCAAACGCGTCTCAATTGCATTTTGCACAAACACACCGTTTCGCGCCAAGAACTCAAACACCCAGCGTCGTCATCTGCCGTTCGAGCTCATTGTGCCTCGCGTGTGCTGCTGCTGTTGCTGCTGCTGTTGCGTGCGGCATGGACAGCGCATCGGCAGCCGCATCCACCGCCGCAGAAGCACTCACAGACTTGTCCGCGATGGACACGACGATGGACAGCAGCGCCGTTGAGACGGCACTCGCGCCGCTGCCGTCGCTCAGCCCAGCCGTGTCGGCGGGCGAGACCGAGAACATCGCAGTGTGCATCCGTGTGCGGCCGCTGAATGAGCGCGAAGTGCGCAGTCGCGACTGCAACGTCCTGCGCACGATCAACGCGATGAACGTGATCACGATCACTGACGTCGACGGCGCGCCGCTGAGCGGCAAGCACAACGTGTTCCAGTACGACCACATCTACGACGAGACGCGGTCGACGCGGCACATGTACCACCAAGTCGCGCGGCGCATCGTGCGCTCGACGCTCGACGGCATCAACGGCACGATCTTTGCGTACGGCCAGACGTCGTCTGGCAAGACGTACACCATGCAAGGCGACAGCAGCAGCAGCAGCAGCAGCAGTGACGGCGTGCTGTCGCCTGCCAGCAGCAGCAGCTCGACTGGCATCCTGCAGCTCGCAGTCGACGACATCTTCCAGTTCATCGAGCGGTGCGCCGACCGGGACTTCCTCTTGCGCGTGTCGTTCGTCGAGATCTACAACGAAGTGGTCAAGGACCTCTTGACGCCCGACGCGAAGGGGCAGAACCTCAAAGTGCGCGAGGACCCGCGCAAGGGCGTGTACGTCGAGTGCCGCGAGGAGATCATTACGACCCAGCAGGACATCCTCGCGCTCCTGGCGCTCGGGAACCAGCGCCGGACTGTCGGGCAGACGGCGATGAACGACCGGAGCTCGCGCTCGCACAGCATCTTCCGCATCGTGATCGAGAGCAAGCACAAGGCGCAGTCGCGGCGCGAGTCCGAGGACGACGTGAGCGGCGCCGTGCTCGTCGCGTGCCTCAGTCTCGTCGACCTCGCCGGCTCGGAGAGCGTGCGGCACACGGCGGCCGAAGGCATTCGCCAGCGCGAAGCCGGGAACATCAACAAGTCGCTCCTCACGCTCTCGCGCGTGATCAACGCGCTCGCGAGCAGCCGCCCGAACGCGCCGTTCCGCGACTCGAAGCTCACGCGCTTGCTCCAGAACTCGCTCGACGGCAACACGCGGACGCTCATGATCTGCTGCGTCACGCCGTCCGACCGGTTCCTCGACGAGACGAAGAGCACGCTCCAGTTCGCAGCGCGCGCCAAGACGATCCAGACGTCTGCGAGCGTGAACGAAGTGCTCGACGACCAAGCGCAGCTCAAGCGCCTCAAGCGCCAGGTGCACGAGCTCCAGCGCCTCGTGAGCACCGATGCGATCGAGTCGCTCAAAGCCGAGAACGCGGCGCTCATGGACGAGAAGAGCCGCCACAAAGACGAGTACGCGCGGCTCGTGGGCCTGATCCTCACGAGCACGACGCGCACGCGCGCGGCGAGTGCGACGAAAGGCGGGAGCAGCAAAGTCCGGACGAAGCGGTCGCGCGAGACATGGTGCCCCGGCGACTTTTCAGCGGCTGGTGCGAGGCTCGTGCCGGCGTCGCCGAACGTCCAGCCGCGCAAGCGCCGGTCGAACAGCGACGCAAAGGAGAACGTCGCGCCGCTCAACCTGCTCAGTGCGCTCGACGGCGGCAGCGATGGCAGTGAGGATTGCGACAATTTCGACACTGCAGTCGAAAAGCCAGGAAACAGTCGAAAACGCAGAACCTCGCGCGAACCGAGCACGCGTCTGCTGCGTGTCGTAGAGCTCGCGCTTGCGACGTACGGCCGCGACAGCAGCGACGCAGACGCACGGGCATTGGCCGATGCACTGACGCAAATGCACGCGCTGCTGCCGCATGAGGACGACGTCGAGCGGCTCAATGACGTCTTGCACGAGCTCCAGTCGCTCGTGGACCGGAGCGCGAGTGCGCAGCACCTCCGCGGCGAGAACGAGCTGCTGCAGATGGAGGTCGACGAGCTCCAGCGCAAGCTCAGTCTTCTTGTTGAAAGCAGCAGCAGCAACCAAGACAACGACAACGACGACGACCAGGACAGCAGCAAGGCCACTGAAGCGCTGCGACTGGAGCTGGCCGAGTCGCAGCAAGAACTCGCGACTGAGCGTGCGCGTTTGACAGCGCTAGTCGAAGCGAAGCAGACGGTGGAGGACGAACTGGCGGCTCAGGCCGACGCAATGCGTCTCGCAATGACCGAGCAGCAGCGTGCGTTTGAGACCGAGAAGCACGAGCTCGAGCGCCAGTTTGCGAGTCAGACAGACGAACTGACTGCTCTGCGAGCCGACGAGATTGCGCGGCTCGAGCGCGAGCTCCAAGCGAGCATCGATGCGTTCAAAGCGCTCGAACTCACGCGTTTGGAACACGAGCAGTGCGAGTTGGAGCGTGCGAGTCTCACCGACGCAGCGACAGCACTTGAAGAGCAGCTGCAGCAAGCGGCAGCGGCGCAAGCCGACCTGGAAGCCCAAGTGAAGTGCCTTGTGGACGAGAAGCACGCGCTGGCGGCGACAGTCAGCGCGCTCGAGACCGAACTCGCAGCAATCGCTTCGCGCGCGAGCTCCACTGAGTCTGCGCAGCGTCCAGCTGCCGCTGGGTCTTCCGTTATCGACAATACCGACACTGTCCAGAATGTCGAAAACGCAGATGACCGCGACCACGACTTCGCGAGCGAGCTCCAGAAGCTCATGCACGACATGACTGCGCTGCAGTTTGAGCTCGAGCACGTCCGAGCGGAGAAGCAAGCGCTCGCAGCGACGAACGACTCGATGCTTCACGACCTCGAGCGGCTGCGCCAAGACCTCGAGTACGCCACGAACGAGAAGCAGGCGAGCGAGATCAACATCCAGGACCTGAGCGCCGAGCGCGCGCAGCTCGCGGACGCGCTGCGGTCGATCAAGAGCGAGATGGACGAGCTGCTCGTCGCGAATAGCCGCAGCGCCGAGCAGCTCGAAGTCGAAGTCGTCGCGCTCCGCGCCGCCAAGACGCAGCGCGACGACGACGTCGAAGCTTTGGAGCGCAGGCTCGCAGCCGCGGCAGACGAGAGCACGCGGCTCAAGCAGAAGCTCGTGGAAGTGGACGACGACAAGCAGTCGCTGCTTGCGACTGTCGCGTCGCTCGAAGCGCTCGAGACGAAGCTCCAGGAGCTCGTGGGCGAGCGCGAGCGCCACGCTGAAGTCATTACGGCGCTGGAACAGCAGCTCGCAGCGCTCGAGGCCGAGAAGCGCGCGTGGCGCGAGACTCGCGGCCCGGAGCAGTCGACGGAGACAGAGCAGGCCGACGTTGCGAGTCTGTCGCGCGAGATCGCCGAGTACGAAGCGACCGTCGCGAGCCAAGCGAGTGCGATTGAGCAGCTCCGCGCTGAGCTCGCGCAGAGCGACGACGAGCACGCCGCACTGGAGCGCCGCATTGAGGAACTGACCGACGCAGCAGCGCAGGTCGCTCCGCAGCGGCCTCACGCAGCTGCCACGGACAGTTCTACGGCCACGACGGACGCCACGACCAGCACGGTGGAGGCTCCAGTTGACGAGCCGCCGAGCAGCAGTGAGGACGCCACTGCGCAGCTCGCAGCGGCGGAGACCGCCAACCAGACGCTCGCGCTGGAGCTCGAGAAGGTCGCGACGCAGCGCCGCGAGCTGCTGGAAGAGCTCGAAGCACTCGAAGCACAGCTCATGGACGAGTCGCAGGAGAAGCTGCGGCTGACTGCGGCTGTCGAAGCGCTCGAGGCGCAGCTCCGCAACGCGCAAGGCGCCGACACCTCGTCGGACCTCGCGCGCGCCGTGCAGGCTGAAGCCGCGCTCTTGAACGAGCTCGAGCAGCTCACTGCGCTCATGGAGAAGCTCGAGGCGGAGAACAAGGCGCTGCACGCGCAGCTCGCACAGACTCGCAGTCCAAGGGGCAGCAGCCAGAGCGGCGCAGCAGCCGATATGGACGACACAGTCGAGTCGCTCCACCAGCGCCTCGCGATCGAAGCCGAGCTCCGCGCGACGCTCGAGCTCGACGTCAAGTCGTACGAAGAGACGCTCCAGATCGTGCGCCACGAGCTCACGAGCAGCTCGGACGCGAGTGCGGACTTGCTCGCGAAGCTCAAGAGTATGGAGAGCGACTTGGCGGTCGCGGCGCGTGCGAAAGAGCAGGTCGAGCGCGACTGCGACGTCCTGCGCGAGCGGCTGCAGCGGTCGGAAGAGGAGCAGCGCGAGCTCCGGTACCAGCAGACCCAGCGCTTGGTCGCGTCCGACGCGAGCGATCGGTCGTTGCACGACACAGTCACAGAGCTCCAGCGCACAGTCGCAGAGCTACGAGCAGAGCTCGAGGACGCGAACGAGCGGCTCGCAACGCAGCAGCAGCAGCAGAGCGCAGCGTCGGCCATTGCAAAGACAGTCGACGACCTCCACCACGAGCTGCTCGCGAAGCGCAAGGCGCTCGTAGTGCTCGAAGACTCGCTTGAAGCGTCGCGGCGAGACGCTGAGGAGCAGCGAGCGCGCTTGGAGGCTGAGCTCTCGCAGCACCAGGACGCGCGGGAGCAGGCAGAGCACCGATGCTCAGAGCTGGAGCAGCAACTCCAGGACGTCGACGCGTCGTGGCGCGCACGCGAGACGGCGCTGAGCGAGCAAGTGACTGCTGAGCTCACAAGCATGAAGACTGCGCTCAGCGACGCCACGAGCGCCAACGACGCGCTGGCGATGCAGCTCGAAGAGCGTGAGGCGCAGTGGCGTGCGCGCGAGACGGAGCTGAGTCAGCACGTGACGGCTGAGCTTGCGAGTGTCAAGACCGATCTGCGCGACGCTCTGAGCGCCAAGGATGCTTTGGAGTCGCAGATCAGTGACCTCGAGACGCAGTGGCGCGCCAAGGAGCAGGCAATGCGGACGCAAGTGGCCGAAGAGATGGACGCGCTCCGGGAGCAGTGCCACGAAGCACAGGACGAGCTCGAGTCGTACACCAAGTACGCGGACGACGAGATCCACAAGCTCCGCGCGTCCGTTGAAGCGAGCGACCTGGAGCTCGACGAAGTCACACGCGGTGCAAAAGCCACCGAAGCTGAGCTCGTGGCCGAGCGCGCAGCACTGGAAGCGAAGCTCGCAGCACTCTTGACGTCGCGGGACGACGCAGTCGAGCAGCTCGAGCGCGAGCTCCACGACGTCTCGACCAAGTGCCAAGACGCCGAGTCGGCGTTGACAGACGCGCGCGAGCAGGTCGACGCACTGAAGACGGCGATGGAGAAGCTCGAGGGCGAGGCGTACGAGCACCGGAACGAGCGCGAAGAGCTGTCAGAAGCGCTCAAGTCCGCGCAACTGGAGGCGACGCACTACCGCACGGCACTGGAAGCGACGCAAGCGACGCGCGACGAGCTCACGGTGCTCGTTGAGACTCAGAAGCTCCGGATCGACAAGCTCGAGAAGGTCAAGATGACGACCGAGACCCTCGCGCTCTTCCGGAAGCTCAAGCGCGATCGCGAAGAGCTCCAGCTCCGAGTCCAGGCGCTCGAGCGCGCCGCGACCGACCAGTCGGGACGTACAGACGATGAGCTCCGTCGCGTCCGAGCGCACGCGACAGAGCTGGAGCAAACGCTCGAGCGCGAGCAAGCAAAGTACCGCGACATGCGGAGCGAGCTCCAGCGCTCGATCCGGGACGTCATGGACAAGGCGCAGGACGAGATCCGCGCCATGAAGGACGTCGTGCGCGAGTGCGAAGCGCAGGTCGAAGGTCTGGAAGGCCGCGTCGCGACGCTCACGCGCGAGAACGAGGAGATCGCGGCGCAGAAGAGTGGGAACGTGACGTACCTCGAGCAGGAGAACTTGGCGCTGCTCGTCGAAGTCCGGACGCTCAAGAAGCGGCTCGAAGAGCGTCGCGGACCCGAGCAGCAGCTGCGACTCGATGTCGACGACGACACGCACGAGCACAACCACGACGCGTCCGCTGCTGCGGCGACTGCGATCCTCACCGACGCGTCCACAGGTCGGTCGAGTGGCGACGTTGCAAAGGCGACAAGTGCGTTCCTGCTTCCATCGTCGCCCTCATCTTCCGCAGGAGCTACTGGAGGGAGCGACGCATCAGCTGCCAAGCGCGACGACCAGGACGACGCACGACCAGCGTGTGCGCAGCAGTAGCAGTCGCAGTAGCAAGAGAGTCTCTACCATCCTCGTCACCGTCTGAAGCACTCGTGAATGAACTCTGTGTGTGAAATGGACGTCTGTGTCTTGGTCGGCAGCGACTCTGCCCCACGCCACTGAACGCGATAGGAGGGCGATGCGGTGGCTGGGCTTACCTTGGCAGCGACAGCGTGTCCGCAACGCAAGCGCAGCAGAAGCGGAAGTAGGACGCCACCAGAGCAACACGCAGAGGCAGATGCAGTCTATTGTATTCAGTGAAAGACGCAATGGCAAGCGCTCGGCGACAGGAGGAGTGCGTCTTGGTACCAGGTCACACACTTGGACACCAGTCAGCGGTGATGCTCGCGGCTCGACTGCGCTCACCAGCTCGTGTCGCCGTTCGCGCTCTCCATCTCGCGCTCGTCTTCGTACTCGATCTCGACGTACGGACCCGAGCCTATTTGTACCAACACGTCACGACACGGATGCAGTCAGTCACACTGTCACAAATCCAAACAGCAACACCTCGAATGCCACAGCGCCACAAATGCACGTACGCTTCTTCTGCTTCTTGCTCTTCGCGCTTGGGGCACCCGCAGACTTGCGCTTCTTCGGAGCTGGCGCAGCGTCTTCGTCGCTCGCATCATCCTCGTCCTCGTCACTGTCGTTGTCGCCATAGCCACTGTCATCGTCGCCGTCACTGTCGTCGTCGTAGCGCGCAAAGTCCTCCAGGTCGCTCTCGTCTTCGTCAAAGTCTTCGACGTACTCGACTTGTCCGGCGTCTTCGTCGTCGCTCTCTTCCTCGCCCGACTCGACCGCGTCGTCCTCGTACTCCTCCTGCTCGCTCTCTTCCTCCATCGTCTGGCGCTCGCCGGCCGTGTCGAGCACCTTCGAGAACTCGCGCGTGGGGAAGTTATAAATATCGCCGTACGTGCCTTTCTGCAGGCGCTCGAGCAGCTCTTTCTCGATCGAGTTGTCGAGCTTCGCGGCGGACTCGGCCTTCTTCTCGCGCCGCTTCTCTCGCCGCTCGATCTTCTTGTTGATCACCACGAGCTTCGGCTTGGTCTTCATCCGGAGCTTGCGCATGCGCATGAGGTACTGGTGGATCTTCGTCAAGCGCTGCTTGTTCTTGTGGATGAGCTTCTTTGGCCAGAACTGCAGCTGCGCGTCGATCTGCGCGAGCGACTTGGTGTAGTTCTTCGACAGCTTCACGCGCTCCCATAGTCGGTTCGGCGTGTGCGCGCGCTCGATCGTCTTCATGTACAAGTAGCACACGCCTTCGTGCTCGCGCACCGTGGCGTACCGCGAGTTCGCGAGTGGACACGCGTTGCGGTTGCACAGACCCGAGACGTTGTACTCGTTGCGGCAGAACATCGCGCCGGTGCCGGGGAGTCTGTCGGTGGCGTGACGCAGTAGCAGCAGCAGTGGCGTTACGAGCACAAGCACAGTAGTGTGAGTCGGCGGGTGGTCAATGCTAGCACGTGCACATGCACAGTCACATGCAGAGAGCGACGACGTACTTGCTCTTGAACGAGCAGAACTGCTTGGAGATGATGCCCCAGATCACTTCATCGTGCTGCATCGTGGCGATAGACTGTCGCGATTGCGGTCGTAGCGAAGATGCACAGCAGCAGCAATCGGCGCCGACGTTGGTGGAGCAGCAGACACTGGTCGCAGTAGCAGTGACGCGAGGCGAGGCGAGGCGCTTCGACGACCGACCGAGCCACAGATGAGCAGTACTGGCGGTGCGAAGAGCGCGAAGAGCTGCGAAGTTGGCAACCAGTCAAATACCAAACAGCACGATGAGTCAAATATTCGCATTATAGCCAATGAAGTTTCGATTGACTGCAGATTTAGGCATACATTATAGACTCGTTTTAGTAAATTACCAAAATGGGGCGTGACTGAAGCTCTTCAATTAAATCCGACACCACTTCGGACTTAGCAGAGCGTGTCGTGCAAACAAAGCGCATAATTTGGTACCAAAAGTATCAGGTTGTGATTGGCGAATATTTAGTGATTCGCTCCCTCTCCCACATGCTATTTTCTTGTCTCAGATTTTCGAGCGCTTTCAAAACCCTAACAAAACCTAGCAAAACCCTAATGACATTCTAACGAGATATTCCTAACAGTTATTGGTTCAAAAAGAACAAAGTAAACGACTTGGAAACGACAGTCGGAGAAACGACAGTTGAAGAATCGTTGAAGATTCGCGCAAGTTGGAAGCTTTCGACCGTTTTCGGTATATTTCGAGACGTTTAAGAAACCATCAGCCAATCAACGCGCTTTTGCTGTTTGGTGCCGGACCAGCACCAAGCGAAACGAGATTGGTCGTCCTGATAACAATAGGAAATGGCTCGAAAGTCGGACATCCATGCCCATCTGAACATATATTGGTGCGGTTTTGATGAGTTGGTAAATGGTCAATGCCGTCTCGCTCCTCCAAGTCACTATTTCGAGAGTGATATATTTTACCCTTCTTCATCGGTAAGATAAATTGCTGCTTTGAATTATTCAGCGGCTGGAACGATCTACTTCGGCAGGTTTACGGGACAAATGTCATGATTTACGATAATTCGATCTATTCATGGTGGTGTACCACTTTTATTCGCGGTCGATTTTAGATGTTGTCTAGATAGTTAATCTGTTGTTTTTCGTAACACGAAGGAGTAAAAGCGAAATGGGTTGTTCATATATTACACTCTAAAACAGCTTACCTATCGAAACACGATCTAAAATGGACCGTAACAGCGCAGCCCATCCCGTAACAACAAATTTATAACCGTGACAAAGACGCAAGCTATTCCGACCTTCGCATCACACATTTTCTTTGCATTCATGTCGTTATCAGATGGGCACGAACACCAGGTCAATCACCTCAACTTGTTAGTAGACAACCAATCAGATCGCAGCAATATTAAACCTGTTTTCTTCTCATCATCCCGGCAGATTGAAGTCATACATTCTCGGCCCACATACAAACGTAGAGTTGTATACGCGAAAGGCAGTCTTGTGTGCTCTTTGATTCAATCCATGCGTGATCACTTTCCCCTACAAACATACTTACTTTAAATCAATACAAAGAATCTCGACGTTGAACGAACATGCTTGAACGAGCGTGCTTGTCGACTCTCATTTGGTCTTTCTCTCTCTCGCACTCAAGCCTCGCTCTCCCTGCCCATGCGCATTCCTACCTCCGCCTCGCGCCAAGCTCGAGCCGCTCTTGCAGTTGCTCTCTTCGAAGTGCTCGCGACGCCGCGCACTCGTGAGTTCACCGACGAAGCGCGCGTCGCAGCTGTGCACCTAGTCGTTGCGCTTGGCGTCCCTTCCGCCGCCGTAGCAGCTCTGCTCGGTCAATCGCCGAACGCGCTGCGTCAGTTGGTGTGGCGTGTGTGTCGCGGTGAGGTGGCACGGCCAGTCGTTCTGCGCGACGGGCAATCGGTCGTGACCGAGACCCTGTTCTTCGCTAGCGCGCACTCTTTGGAACGGTTCGCGAGCATCATCGGGTCTGCGCGAGCCACTCCGGACATCGGCATCTGCCTCATCACGAGTGTCAGAGTACGTGACGTGTGAACTAACTTGATTTTTGTTTGTCCGACTAACGTGGACCACACACGCGTGTCGTTTCGTGCGCACAGCTCTTTGGCATGATCATGGCTGCTCAAGCTCGTGGTGTGCGCGTCAGGGTCGTCACTGACCTCGCAATGGCCCGTGATCGCTCGAGCAAGGTGCCTGCTCTGATCGCAGCAGGCGTTCCCGTTCACTGGCACCCATCGTATACCGCCCACCACAAGCTTGTACACTGAACTATATCTCCGACCCAAGTTGCTGTTGTGCTATTCTCATTGTCACGCAGATCTCTCTAACCGCAATTATCTTTTTACAGCCCAAATTGCTTTTGCCAGGTATTCATTCTCGTGTTCAAGCTTGAGCGCAAACCATGATCGACTTTGACAGGGATCATCCATCGAGAGGATTTTTGAGCGATGTGATTGTCTAAAAGCCAAGAATAGCACTGTTTTGGGACTGTTTTGGGCCTCTTAGCTAATTCGGAAGCGACTCTTCAAAAAAGTATCAAAAAAGTCGCGCACAATGTTTGAACTGTTGTCGTCCTCAACAACATTCACCCTGTGTGTCTCCGATAAAGTACGGATCAGTATAGTGTGATCAATCGTTTGCACTCGACGAGCGAAAATCCGATACAATTCGGATATACCGCTCTTTTGTGCGATACAAAACCAAGACATCAGGATGTTCGACCACACTCTTTTATAGACAGGATTATTGATTTTAGACAGGAATATTGGTGCCAACCGCGGCCTGGCCAACTTTGGCCAACTTATTGTTGGCCAGACACGGCCATATTGTTCAAATATTTTATAGTAACTACACAATACGTATCTACATTGCGAAATTCGACATACTTACACGCCAAGTGGTTGGCGCCAATATTCCTGTCTAAAATCAATATTGGCGCGTAAGTATCTCGAATCTCGCAATGTAGACACGTATTGTGTCTATTTTCAGAATTACTATATTTTATTTGTACAATATAGCCGTGTCTGGCCAACAATAAGTTGACCAGGCCAACTGGCCAACTTATCGGTTTAACAGGGGAATGCAACAAGAGAGAAAGACTATTGCGAGCGAGATAAAACGACATGTTGGTCCTTCGAGCTTCTCCCGTGGTATTACATACGTCGTTGCACAGTTTGTGGAATTGCACAATATACAAACAGTTATAAAATAGACATTCTGTTGTTGCATTCCCTGTTAAACCGATACGTTTGCCAAAAAAATGCGAGCGAGAAAAAAACGAGGGAGTGATCACAACTGTCGTTTGGCCATGGATGTCCTTCTTTTGAGCTATTTGCTGTGAAGCCGGACGGCCGACCTCGTTTCGCTTGGTGCCGGTCCGACTTCAAATAGGAATTGGCTCGAAAATCGGACATCCATGTCCAACTGGACATATTTTGGTGCGGTTTTGACTGAATAACTTTCAATGCAATTTATACAACGACGCTCGACATGACGGACAGGGTCCTTCAACACACACAGCGACTCGGAAGACAACACAGCACGACGTTGGGTCGATGAACTGGAGCACGTCGGGCTTCGAGGCGAATGCTGAAGTCGGTGCAGTGTTACGGACGACATGATCGAGCTACTGGTTGTGCTGCGACGACGCTCGTGCTGCTTCATCTGGGCGAGCGCATAGAAGAAGCCGATGGCGGCGGCGGCGACAGTGCGACGGGCACCGTGCGCTACGTTGGGCCAGTCGCGACCTCGCGTGCGTGCGCCAGCCTCCTCTGCTTCTTCGCCGTCGTCTTTGTCGTATGTGCCACTGCGCTCACTGCCGTCGCCAGCGTCGCCGCCCAAGACCAGTCCGCTCGAGTTCAAGTGCTCGTTCGTGAAGGCGTCCAAGTTCCGCGTGAAGCCGCCGCAGTCGCTGCTCGCGAGACTGCAGAAGCGCTACAGCCACGCAGCCTCGCCCCCGTCCTCGTCAGTGCCATCGCCATCGCCATCGCCGTCAGTGCCACGACAGTCTGGACCGCCGCCATCACCAGCACGCGCCTCTGCGCCGGACGTGGTCACC
>JAASFT010000877.1:0-12079 GCA_023333885.1 Globisporangium parvum
TCCGGGTTCTTCAAGATCGCGCGTGCGATCGCGATGCGCTGCTTCTGGCCGCCCGAGAGCTGCTCGCCCTTCATGCCCACTTGCGTCTCGTACCCGTCCGGGAACTGCGTGATGAAGTCATGGGCGTTTGCCATCTTCGCAGCCGCCTCGATCTCCTCCGCACTCGCCTCGTCGCTCCGCCCGTACGCAATGTTCTCGGCGATCGTGCCGATGAACAGCGTCGGCTCCTGACCAACGAGCCCGATCTGGGACCGGAGCCAGCGCACGTTGAGGTCTCGGATGTCGTGGCCATCGAGTCGCACGACGCCTTTGAGCGGGTCGTAGAAGCGCTCGATGAGCGAGATGATCGTGCTCTTGCCGCCACCTGATGGACCGCAGAACGCGACGGTTTGTCCTGCGTCGATCGTCAGCGTGTAGTGCCGCAGAACTGACACGTCCAGGCGCGTCGGGTACCGGAACGAGACGTTCTCAAACGACAGCTGACCCTGCACCGTCTCGAGCACGCGGCCACTCTCTGCGAACGCGTCGATCGGCACTGGCGTCTCCGCGAGCGTGAAGATGCTCGAGCCCGCGCGCTTGGCGTTGTCGGCGTCTGCGAGCCACGACGCCGCCGAGCCAATGCCTTGCGCCGACATCATGATCGCCATGAGCGTCCGGATGAGCTGCTCGAACGAGATCGCGTCGCGCGCCACGAGCTTCCCGCCGTACCAGAACACGAGCGCGTAGACAGCAAAGACAATGAACGAGCTGAAGCCGAGCGCGAGGCCGTTCACGTTCGCTTCGCGCAGTCCGTCCGTCATCGGGACTGCGAGGAGCGTGCGGTACGTCGCGCTCATCGACGGCTCGAGTCCGAGCGACACGACTGTGCGGATGTTGCTGAGCGCTTGCGACGCGTGCGCGCCAGCGTCCGCGAGGTGGTCAGTGCCCGAGCCGCCTTTGAGTTGCTGTACGCGCACGACTTGGCCGATGATCAAGAGCGGGAACACTGCGAGCATCACGAACGTGAGGAGCCAACTGCCGAGGAGGAACGAGATCGCGAGCGCTGCGACGAACGTACAGAGCGCCTGCACGACTCGCCCTTGCGCTTCGCCAGAGAGCAGCGCGACTTTGGTTGCGTTCGTGGCGAGGTCCGCAGTGAGCGCGCCCGTGGCGTTCCGCGTCTCGTCAAAGAAGCCGATGCTCTGGCGACAGAGCGCCGAGAAGTGCATGTCGCGCAGTCGCGACGTGAGCTTCTCGGCCATGTACTTGAAGCAGAACTGCTGCACGGCGGTTGCAACGAGCAGCACGCCAGCGCCGCCGACGTACAGCGCGCCGTAGAGCTGCACTTCGCTGTAGAGCTTGTCCATGTACATCGGGTCGCGCGTCGCTTGGAAGCGCATGTACTTGTCGGTCATCGAGCTCACCATGCCACTGATGAGGATCGCGGACCCCGGCATGCTGCAGCCGACGACAGTGGCGCCGAGACATCCAAGGAGGAAGTGCGAGCGCTCGGGACGGCACAGCGCTAGGGCTTTGCGCACTGAGAAGTTGGCAAACGCGTTCAGCCGCCTTGTCGCCTTCGTCTTGCTGCCAGGAACAGCAGCGCCTTCGGTCGCGTCGCGGCCCTCGGACGATCGCTGGCTGTCCTGGCGCGCAATGACAACGGTGTCGACGCTCATGCGCGACGGTCGCGTGCTCGTCGTGTCTCGCGTGTCGCTGTCGTCGCCTGGACTCTCTTGGATCGTGTACAAGTTGCGGTACACGCCGTTCTCGATCGTCATGAGGTCGTCATGCGGACCCTCTTCGACCACTGCGCCACCCGACAGCACCACGATCTTGTCGGCACGACGCACAGTGCTCAGCCGGTGCGCGATCACGAGCGTCGTCATCTGCGTCTTGTCCATCAAGTCGTTGAGCGCAGCTTGGACAATACGCTCGCTCTCGGCGTCGAGCGCGCTCGTGGCTTCGTCGAGCACGAGGATCTTGGGCTCCCGCACGATCGCTCGCGCAATGGCCACACGCTGCTTCTGGCCACCGGAGAGCGACACGCCCTTCTCACCGACCAACGTGTCGTAGTTCTGCGGCAGCGACATGATGAAGTTGTGTGCGTTCGCGAGCTTCGCGGCCGCTTCGACTTGCTCGCGCGTAACGCCGGAACTGCTGTCATCGAGCTGTCGATGAGCGCAACTCGCAGCGCCAAGTGCAATATTCTCATAGATCGTCATGGCAAACAGCACGGGCTCCTGCGACACGAGCCCGATCTGCGACCGCAGCCACTTAATGTTGAGCGTCTTGATGTCGCGGCCATCGAGCAAGATCGTGCCGCTCGTCGGGTCGTAGAAGCGCTCGAGCAGCGCAATGAGCGTCGACTTGCCGCCGCCACTCGCACCAACAAACGCCACGGTCTCGCCGCTCTCGATTGCGACGCTGTAGTTCTTTAGGATCTGCGCGTCTGGACGACTCGGGTACGCAAAGTCCACACCAATGGCTTCGATGCGGCCAGCGCAGTGCTCTGGGACAACGCCATCGTCTTTGGACGCATCGATCTTGGACTTGGTGTCGAGGATCTGGTAGAGCCCTGCTGCTGCACCTTTCGCTTGCGCGACTGCGGTGATGTTCGGCGAGATCTGCGCCATGGCCATCGAGCCAATGAGGATCCCAAAGAACGCGCTGAAGACGCTCCCAGGTGTCGCTTTGTTGTCCGAGACCTTCTTGCCGCCGTACCAGAGCCCTGCCGCGTACATGAGCCACATGCTGCAGAAGAAGATGCCATACACGATTGCCATGAGCCTGGCGAGCTTGATGTTCTCGTCTTCGGCCTTGCGCGCCTTTGCATTGTACTTGGCGATCGCGCGCGCTTCGCCGTTGTTTGACACGACGGTGCGCATGGCGCCGAGCGTCTCCTCTGCAACAGCGCCGGCTTCAGCGTACACTTTCTGCGCAAACTCGGTGCGCGAGCGCAGCGTCTTGAGCATCCACGCGAGCGAGAACGCGATGCACGGCATCACACACGCCATCACGAGCGAGATATCCCAGCCTTTGACGAAGCCAATCGCGTAGCCTGTAACAAACTGCGCAGTGTACCGCAGCGAGTCACCGAGCTTCTGCCCCATGCCGTCTTTGATCTTGACTGTGTCGCCCGTGAGGCGACTCGAGAGCTGCAGAGCGTCGTGGCAGTCGTACCACGAGATGTCGAGGTGCAGCATGTGCGCAAAGCCTTGCTCGCGCAGCGCTTTCATCTGTCGCTCAGCTGTTGCGAAGAACAGGACGTACGAGACGTAGTCCGTGACGAACAGAATGATCGCGACGCCGAGGTAGAGCAGCGCGGCGTGGTTCACTGCTGGAGCGTCGTACGGTTGGAAGCTCGAGATCGCTTCGCCAAAGATCAGCGCCATGCACGGAAAGAGCGCGCCGTTGGCGACTGTCATGACAAGACCGACAAAGAGCAGCAGCAAGTCCCAGCGCGAGGCGTAGCGATAGAGATCTGCGAACCGGAACGCTGCTTGCATCTCGTCTTGCTGCTGCTGCTCGTGCTCTTGTTCCTTGGACGCTTTGGTCGTAGCTGTCGCGTGACTGCTCTTTGGCGTCGTGCGCTGCTGTTCGTCAGTCGAGGCGACTGCATTCATGCTTGTCGTCGTGCTAGCTGGCAACGCCTCGATTGGATGCACACTCGCAGCTGCACGGCGGTGGTGCCTGCCGTCATCGCCTTCCATGTCCTCGAGTCCAGCGCTTGCATCGCGCGGCGTCACTGCTTCGATGTACCCGATGTCAGCAGACGGCGAGCACAGCGCTTCGCCATGCACAGTAGCGCTCGGCATGGCTCTTGCGCGTGTGTGCGTCGCGACAGATCGCTCGATCGATCACAGCGAGAAGACTTGGTGGGCGAACGAAGCGTCGTCTTCGTCCGAGTGCGCGTGTTGCAGAGTGATCGTGAGCGACATGAGCGAGAGAACGCGAAGTCCCTGGCTCATGAAACGGACGTGGATCCAGCCGCGATCTCTCGAACACGTCGAGTCGCCCACCGATGGCGCCGCCTGGTACGCATTCATCGCAGCGATGATCGTGGTCGTACATTGAGAGCTCAATCAGTCGGTGCATGAGGGCGAGTCGAGGCAGCTGATGACTTTGACAAGTGACCCTGGTCGCCCAGCGCTGCCAGTTCGCGACTTCCTCCTTCGCATCCGAGCTGGCCAAGCGATAGAAGGCACCGAGGACGTGATCAAGCTCACGTGCGCGGCTGGCGACGACGGGAGCGCCGATCTGAGCCAACTTCCGACCTGGCGGATCGAGACGGAGTAGTGCTGTGACTCTATTAGCAGTGGCTTTGTAGTGTGTGTGTTGGTGTGAACAAAGGTGTGCATGTGTGAGTGGGTGGGTGGGCTACTGAACAGACTTGGACGAGCGTTTGGTGTCCAAGTGGTGGCGAGAGCGCGACGTCGCCATCGCTCGCTCTGTGACTGGCATACGGCTCTGTGGCGATCGTACTTGCGCGCGCATCGGTGCTACCGCGTCGCAGGCGGACTTGCTGCTGGCGCTGCGACGTCGGCGTCACTCGGCAGCAACCTTGGGCTCTCGGCCACTTTGCTCGACGCTATTGCGTGCTGCTCGGACTCGACTTGGATCGGCATGCGCTCCACGTGGGGAGACTCGAGCGACTGGTGGCGCAGCGGACGGACTGGCGTGCGCAATGGCGGTGGCAGTGGCGTGCTGAACTTGTTGGCTTCAAACAGGAACTGGTTCAGGTCCACGTGCTCGGTCGCGAACGCAAACTGCGCCTGGACGTCCGCGTCCATGGTCTCGATGTCAAAGCCTGCGCGCACAGGGCTCTTCTCGCCCGGGTCGCTCGCCGGCTTAAACACTTTGAACGCGCCGTCTGGGAAGAACGCGTACTTGCGCGTCTCCGTGCGCACGCCCTTGGTCATGCCGTTGAACGGATTGCACATGAGCACGCGGCGCTCAGTCGGCGGCGGCGCATCCTTGTTCACAGTCGA
The DNA here is from genome assembly GCA_023333885.1 of Globisporangium parvum. Lineage (NCBI taxonomy): Eukaryota > Oomycota > Peronosporomycetes > Pythiales > Pythiaceae > Globisporangium > Globisporangium parvum. Next base: position 4,971 of record JAASFT010000877.1, read on the forward strand.
AGCGACGTCGACTGCGTCGACTGCAGTCGTGCGGGTCTCGTGCGCATTCGTCGCTCGTGGCAGCTGTGACGCTGCGCTACTGTTGCTGCTGCTCGCAGCGCGCCGCCGCTTCATTGAGTGGCCGTAGCCGTGCTGGTACAGCGGCGCATCGGGCGAGACGCCAATGATGTCGGCGATCGTGGCCATGAGGTCAGACTGCATCGTGAGCTGGTCGACTTCGAGGCCGCGCTCACGCTCGGACAAGAAGTCGTCGGCCAGGAGCAGGAACGGCACGTGCGCGCCTTCGTCGTAGATGCCCGAGTCTGCGATCGACGGGTTGTTGTGCTCCATGCGGCCGTAGCCGTGGTCGCCTTGGATCACCACGACCGTGTTCGCCATCAAGCCCTTCGCGCGCAGTCCACGGATGAACTGCCCGAGCATGTCGTCCGAGAAGTACATGGCGTCGATGTACTTCTTCGTGTACGGTGTGTAGAGCTCCGAGAGGTCCGGCACCTGGTACGCGAGCGGGAGCGCCCACGGATTGTGGCTCGTGATCGTATACATGTCGATGAAGAACGGCTCCTGCAGTCCCTCCCAGCCGCGCATGTGGCTCTTGGCCGCGTCCGTGCTCTTCTTCTGCGTCGTTGGTGCCTTTGTGCCCGGACGGTTGCGCAGCAGCGACGCCTTTGTTGCTGGGGTTGGCGATGGCGCTGCAGTCTCTGCTGTCGCGTTCGCTGCTGCTGCTTCGTCGGTCTCAGTCGACGCTGCGATGTCTGCGGCTGTGCTGTTCATAGCCGCGTGAGCCACTGAGCCATTGCGCACGTGCTGCTGCTGCTCTCGCGCGAGCGCCGTCGCGTTGTGCGACGCTTCGATCGCGTACAGGAGCATCTCGAACGACAGGTCGTCGTGCATGCCCCAGCTAAAGTGGTCGTCGTCCTGGTTCTTGTAGTCGCGCACGTCGTGCAGGAGCTTCCGGATCTTGCGGTCGTCCACGAGCTTGTCAAAGCCGTTGAGCAGCAAAAACTTGTCCCAGTACTCCCAGCTCAAGTTCACGGCGCTCCAGAACATCGTCGAGTACCCGCGCGCCTTGAGGAACTGCGGCAAGCCGCGCACGTTCAGCGACGTCGCGTACCGCTTCAGCGCAGTCGTCTCCGTGCACGACGGCAGCATGCCAAAGAGCTGCGTCAGCAGCGTCCGCGTCGTCTGCACGCACTGCGTGTAGTGCTTGCGGTACAGAATCCCAGTCTTCGCGAGCGCGTCGAACTCTGGCGTCGCGCTCTTGCCACTCGCCGCTTTGCGCGCTGCGCCACCGAGCACGCCCGTGTCGAGTGCGCGCCACGACTCCATGTTGATCACAATGATGTTGGGCAGTGCAACCTTCGTTGTTGTTGTTGTGGTGGTGGTGGTGGTAGTGTTGGCGTCAGTCGCTGGCGGCGCAAGGCTCGGCGTTTGCGCGTCTCCGACAGCGACATGCGCACCATCCGCCACTGCCGTCGTAGTCGTGACGTTCTTGAGCGGAAAGTCAAACCATGTGTCGCCGCGATACCCGATCGTCTTGCGCCAGAGCAAGGCGCAGTGGTCGTCATTCCCCATGCCTTCGGTCTCGTACTGCTCGTTCGGGTCGAGTGTTGCGAGGAGCTCCTGTGACGCGCGCGTGCAGTTGATCTCTTCGCGACTGAACGTCGCGGGCTTGAGGAAGAAGCCCTCAGTCTCGAGCGAAAAGAGCGCGTTCGACATGAGCTTCATGTCCACGCCTTTGCCGTCGACCATGAGCGACGCAGTGAGAGCAATGGTCGTGAGCGCGATGGTTGTGAGGAGACTCCGAAGCACCACGAGCGGCGGACTCGGCTTTGCCGATCCAGCAAACGCCGCCGACGATGCGGACGATGCAGACGTCGATGTCGCGGCGCTGCAGCCAAAGATGTAGGCGAACAGCGACGGCGCTTGCTGACTCGCGTGTTGGTACTGGTACAAGCTTTGGCTCTGGCCACTGCGGCGTCGACTCCGCGGCAGCACTGGCGGTGGCAGCGTCTTTGGTGCAAACCAGCGCGCTGGCAACAGTGTTGCAAACAGTCTGCACGAGCGATCGCCGGTCGTGCCGGTGGATGCAGCGCTCGCCGCTGTGGACGACAGCATCGAGTCTTTGCGCTTGCCGAGGTGGAGTCCGCTGCGGTCGCATGCAAAGCAGGCGCTAAAGAACCTCGGCGCGAAGAAGACGGATGGGAGGAGCGGGAGCTTGTTGCGGTAGAACCCGAGCGTGAGCGCAAGCACGAGCGCGACGTACACGGTCCAGGACCACACGACAGTGCGCGTGACCACTTCTTCGTCGCCGAGCGACGCTGTGAACTGCGCGGCGTAGTTCACAAAGATCTCGACGAACGCGCGGTTCAGCCGCGGGTGCATCGTCACTTGCAAGCAAAAGTCCACGACGCTGGCGACGGTCGCGGCGACGACCACGGCGTTGATGAGCACGACCGTCACGCTCGTGCACACAACGCGTCGGAACGTCGCGTAGCACACACTGCCGCGCGGTGCAAGCGACGAGAGGTACGACGCTGTCGGTCCTGGTACCGACGAGTTCGCAAGGAGCGTCGTGTGGTTGCCAAAGCTGTCGCTCGGCGTGTCGTCGCTGCTGAGCTCGTGCTCGCTCGTGGACACAGGCATGTACACGGGCAGACGCAGGGATCGACTCGGCAGCATCGACGACGATGACGGCGCTCCAATCGTGCTGAGGTCGCCCATGGCGCCGCTCCGGAGCCATGACGCACTGCGGTCGCCCATGGCGCTGCTGCTCGCTGCGCTGCTGCCGCTCGCGCGAAACGGCAGGAGCGAGCTGTCGTGGAAGAGCAGCTTCACGACGCAGATGAGCGTCGAGGCTTGGAAGAAGATGGCGACGTCCTGGAACAGACCGGCGACGAGACCTTTGAGGACGCTCGAGAGACCGAAGCGATGGGCGTAGCGGAGGAAGTTGAGGATGCGGCCGAGCACTGGGAGTCCGAGGAACGCGTACACGAGGACAGCGAGCCAGAGGATCTGGCTCACGCGGTGGCTCACGAACCGCCGCGCACTCGACGCACTATTGCTGCTGCCGACGACGCCGTTGATGATCGGGTTGCGCACGGAGAGTGGACTCGCGTCGCCAAGCGCAGTGAGTGCATTGCGTCGGCGCCGGTGGCCCCATCCCCACCACCGCCGCACGCCGCTGCCGTCTTTGTGCTCGGGTCCACTCGCATCGTCGAGCTGTGTTGGTGAGAGTCCGCGGTTGCGCCGGTAGATCGTCGCCATTGTGTGTGTGTGTTGGGCTGTAGGTGCTGTGCTTTGTAGCGCACGTCGAGCGCGCGTGCGGTGCTGCTAGTGCGTGCACGAGACGGAGAGACGCTCTGGTGGCTGTGCGGGACGACGACAACGGCGACGAGCGCAACGCTAGCAGTCGCACTCGCTCGACAGCCGCCTCGCAGGTATTCGTGCTGTAGGTCGACGAGCAGCTCAGCAACAACAACCACGCGAGTGGGATAGTGCGGAGAGGAGGTGAGGAGGCGGTCGAAACGAGCGCCATACGGAGTCCAAGTTGCTAAAGTGGGTGCGATCGCGCTACTTCACACTGGAACTGGAGGTCCAAGATGAAGAGGGCATTTTGCAAACCCATGGACACATTGAATCAGCATGAAAATGTCGACTGCAAGCACGTGCAAGCAGAGCTGCGCAGGATGAAACAATGATAGAGAGGTAGCAGCAAGGAGCCGTTCAAACGGAGTAGCAAGGAGCCGTTCGAACGGCACCAAGCATGCTCGATCATGATCAACGAGTAGTTGCTCAGCGTGTTGCCAACAGGTGAAATGCGCTCGCTTGCTTTGAAGCATCCAAGACACGTCACGCACATTGGGCCATATCTCACATGCACCTATTTCGACAGGTGAGTCGAAGTACCGCACACAGTTGTGCCGCCAATCGTGTTACTTTTGCGTGTGGCAGACAATCTCGATGTGATTGATCGATGCAGCATCAATAGACAAACACAGGCATCGCAATGACAAATGTGATCATCCACACACTTGATTCCATCGCGGTACTGGCATCGCAGCGGGCATGCCGACCCCTTCATGAGCGCATTGCAAGCGTCGGTACCCTCGCTCGCCTTACAAAGTAGTGGTGGACACTCGCGAAATTCCAGTGGTGCTAATTCTGTCACAGATTCTAGAAATACAGGGCTAAAAGTAACACAATCTGAGTCTTGATGACTCTGACGTTGGACTGTATCTTCGACTCTCAAGCTAGAGTTTGTATGCAAAAGTAGAACTGTGTATCCATCGCTTGACATGGATGCGAATCACCTCTTCGATAGTGACTGATTGAGCCAGGCACAAGGGCACAAGGGCTCAAGGTCGAGGACACCAACCTCATCAGAGCCGAGACTGTTCTCGATGCCAAGCCAAGTCCAATGTCCTGCGTCACACTGACGTCGACATGAGAGGCGCCGCACTCGATACAGTGTGGCCAAGGTCGAGTTCGTAGTGCTCTTCGTGCTCTGGACAGCTTGACTGACCGATCAAGCTGCTGTCTGAAACCAGAGTGCACTCGACAACAGAGGGTTCGTGGCTAGTCCACTCTACGATCGACTCGAGCACAGTCAGACAGTCTTCACTGCTGCTGATGTTGATGCTGATGCACAGACAAAGCCTACCAAACTACTCTAGTCATGCGCTGCTACCTCCTGCTGTCGTCGCTGCTTCCTTGCAAACCGTCGCAGCACACGCATCTTGCTGGCAAAGAACCGCGTGTCGGCATGGTACTGCTGTCGCGCGTGTTCAGCCAGCACTGCTCGCGACGTTGCATCTGTCTCGAGCAGAATGTGGTCGATCGCCGCGCAGACATCTGCGCCTGTAAAGTGCGCCGACATGCCGTCGACGTCGCGTAGACCATGCGGCGCGCGCGTGAACGCTCCAGCGAGGAACATGCGCGGGTTCTGGTACTGCATCGCTTGGACAAGCACGCCAGAGTCTGGCGCTGTGACGAGCTCGTTCATCGGCGCGGCGTCGGTTGTCACGACCACACCGCCAGATGCACGCGCTTGGTTGATGTAGTGGCCGTAGCCCTCCATCACGCTCGGACAGAGGAAGAACGCTGCCTCTGCGATGCGTTTGCCGAACGCCAGTGGCTCGAGCCGCGTCATCGAGAGCCGAATGTGCTTGCTCGCACGCACGCGCTCGTCAAAGTCTGGTGCGAGGCGGTTCTTGTAGATGCCTTCAGATACAAAGACGTCGAGACGCGGCAAGTCGGGACGCGAGAGCCAGCAGTCGAGCACTTGGCGCGTGCCTTTCCAGCCACTTGTGAGCACACGGACGCATTCACACACAGCGCTTGGTTAGTCTGCGTGTCCAGTGAGGAACTGAGTGATCCCAGTTCAAGGTGCACCGTGGCAACTGCTCTTCAGTACGGATGATCGTACCTCGAGCCAGCAGTATGGAGGAACGTGACGTTCACAAAGTCCTTTGGCTTGACCACTGCAGCTCCGAGTGTGTGTCTCGCAAAGCCTGCGACATCGGACGTCGTGTGGCGCGTGTAGAACACTTTGGTGCTGCGTGGATTGCCCTCTTGCTTGTACCACTTGCGCAGACGCTGCTCGCAGTCGCGCGTCTTGCAGAGCACGACGTCGGCGCGCCAGTAGAACTGCTCGTTGAGCTCAAACATCTCGATGTTTGGCATCAAGTACACTGGCTTGCGCTTGGGCCAGTGCGGCGCATCGACGAGTCCGTCCCAGTAGTGGTTGAACAGAATCACTGGCGTGTGCGGACACAGCTCGTGGTACATGACCGTGCGATTGCGCTCCGTGTCGACGAGCGGCGTCTCAAAGACCCAGCGCGGCAGCAGTCGCGACTTGAGGTCTGTGACGCCGAGTGGCAGATAGTCACGGTGAGTGACAGTTTGTGCGAGAGAGTCAAGGCAAGGTGCTTCGCTTGCCGTAGCCGCTCACCACGCGCATCATACAAGGGTCTCTATGCATATCGAGTCACCCTCGACGCACATTTGCCGTATGCAGCTGCGTCTTCGCAGTAGCCGTGGCCGCGGAGAGCACCAGGGATGTACACGTCGACATCCGGACACTGCTGCAAGTACGCAACGAGGCGCGAGTCGTTCTTGCTGAGCAGCAGCGCGTTGTTCACGCGCGCGTTCTCCTGGTTCACGCCTGGTTTGCCAAAGCGCCATGGGATCGCGCTCTCGCTGTTTGCAAGGCACGCAGCTTGCAGCAAGCTCAAGTGCAGCAGGTCGGCAGGTGGAACGTCGCGCGCTGCGTCGCTGTCGCCATTGCTGTGTCCCTCACGCAGCCACGCTGTCGTCGCTGCGGTGTCTTCTGCGGCATCTTCCGCTGCAAGATCAGCTGCGAGCTCATGCGCGTGTAGTCCAAGCTCTTCGACATCTGGAGTGCCACGGAAGAACGAGAAGCGCACGTTGTCGTTGCCACCGCGCTGCAACTGGAGCAGCTCAAGCAGCAGCATTGCGCCACCGAGCGCCGCGAGCCACAGCACCACACGCGCAAATGGTCGACGCCGAGGTTGCTGCTGCACCTTTCTGCCCATGCTGGTCAACTGCGCCTGTGGCTTGAGTGTGCGCGAGCAAGCGCCGATGGACGTGCAGCAGGCGGCACACTGCTGGCGACGTAATGTTGCGGTGTTAACGATGTGCTGACTTTCTTTGACACGCATCGTCATTGTGAAATCGAAATATGCGTTTATAGCCTTATCGAATACCAATATTTGACCATGTAACTAAGCTACTTCAAACATTTTGCCACATGGACGTATCAACATATCAAATTCAAAATATGATATGTATCCGATCTTCATCACTGATGCTTCCGACAGACTTCAAGACAATCACAAGCTATGGGGCTGCTGCACTCACACTCGCGTCCTGTGCAATCTCATGGAGCTTGTTCACGACGAACGCCATGCTCACGCGCTCCGACGGCTCCATCTTGGTCATCAACTCGATCAAGTTGCGCTGCTTCGGTGTCATCGAGGCAGGCACTGCTGGTACTTTGCCTTTCTTCACGTGGAACTTGATTGCTGGAGCAAGCATATGTGGTCCCCACGGCACGTCGCCACTCACGGCTTCAATGATGCACATCGCGA
>JAASFT010000878.1:0-12072 GCA_023333885.1 Globisporangium parvum
ATTCGACACATAGCAGGCCGAAGCATACAAACGTCAAGTATAAAGTGCTATGACAAGAAATTCGTCGTAACGAAGAACCCTAGACACTTTTGTCGTGAAATGATGTAAAAAAAATCTCTGGAATTATCTTTCACAAGGAAACCAAACTTTGACTTTGCTGAATATTCGCCAATCACAACCTGATACTTTTGGTACCAAAATGTGAGCGAGCAGGAACAAAACATCTATAGTGCAAAAAGTAGGAGTCGCAAGGCTTGAAAAGCGTCGTGTCGTGTGCGCTTGAGAGCATGAGTGTTGCTGGAATGCCTGGAACGGAGGCCCACCATCTGAGTTGAGGAGATAGCTACGCTACGTCGTGGCTACTACGCCGCTCAAGATGACAGAGCTGCGGGCTGTGATGACAGAGCACGAAGACATTCTTGTCGAGGTGCGTTCGAGCGTCGAGCAGATCCCGTCCATTAACCCGATAGATCGTCATGATTTCGATACACTCGCATGTCGTGTACAAGCGAAGTGCATTGGTTTTTGCACTTTGCATGTAAGTGATGTAAGTGATCCTACTACAACAAGCACGCTGTAGTGTCCGTGCGTCCGTCTTGCTGTCGTCGTTCGCAGCGACCGAACACACCTCTACGCTTGTGCCGTCGCGCTGTGATCTCGCAGCATTCGTCGCCAAGGTGATGTCGCTACGTTTGCTGCCTCGAGTCGAGAGCTGCATATTCGGAACGGACGAAGCGAAACAATCATGAGGGTCGAGCGAGTGGCCGCACCGAAAGCACGGAGACGCCACCGACAACGACAACGACAGCGACAGCGACAACAACAACGACGCACGTGAGACATCGCGATATTCGCAGCTGCGGGCCGAAGCAAAGCCATCAACACTCGAGCTTTCTCCGTTCTCTTTCGCGGTGTGGCTCGCTTGGACTTGGATCGCTCGGTTGACGCGCACCTCGACTCGACAGCTCGATTCGATTCGCAATCGATACACAAGCACAATCAGTCAGGCAGTAGCCCCATCGCATTCGCAGACCTGTGTCACCTGCTCGCCTCGCACTGCTCTGCGTTGCGGTGGTCTCGAGTCGCAACGGACATGATGATGCGGCAGCGAGAGACATCGAGATCCTGCGGCTCGCTTGCTCTTGCTTGCTCACTCGGCGACGTGAGAGAGCTCAAGCGTGAAGCGCTGCAGCAAAGACGCGCACGCACGATGTCAAAGGCGGACTGGGTTTCGCACTTTGGCGAGCCGGTTTAGTACATTCAGTGTGTGCGTGACGCCAAGGGCGGACTCTATCACGACGCCACGAACAGCTGGCAGGCTCAAGTCGCGAGTCGGAGGAGTCGGAGGGGGCACCGAGAGCGACAACAGCGCAAAGAGCGCAAAGAGCGAGAGCGCGAGCAACACACCGCGCACCACCTGCTCACATGTCTGCACGACTGCTGCTCGGTCAGTCGACTGCTTTGGCTGCAGCGGCTTTTCGGCTTTGGCGGTCGCGCGCTCCTGGCCACGAGCGCTCCCCTTGCCCGTACATCCAGCAGCAGCAGCAGCAGCTCACATTGCGCTCTACTGCAATCTGGCGCTTGCTGCGTGGACTTGTGTGTGCGTTAGCACTTGCTCCCATCTGGGCGTGCACGCGCTCATGGCTTGCAGGCTTGCGACTTGCGCCTCATCGAGCAAGGAAGCAAGGCGGCCAATCGAGCAAGGAAGCAAGGAAGCAAGGAAGCGAGGAAGCAAGGCCAGGCGAACGCAAGCGAGCAAGCAAGGTCGAGCGCAAGCTGGTGCTCTTGAACTCGCTCGCTCGCTCGCCAACGCCAACGCCAACGACAACGACAACGACAACGACAACGCTGTATCAGGAAACAGTCAAACGGCGCAACGCAAGTCAAACGTGGCAACGCAAGTCAAACGCCGCGGCGGCAAAGACGGCGACGTTGCTGCATGCTCACGAGGCAGCGCGCGCCAAGCGCACGAGCAAGTGCGAGAGAGAGAGAGAGAGCGATTGATCTGTTTTCGCTGCAAAGTCGGAAGGAACGCGACTTCAGCACGCTGCCGACGACGGACTCTTCGTCGTCGTCTTCGGTGCGCACTGTCCCTGAACGAGCGAGCGCTCGGCCCAGTTCCGAGCGAACTCAGGAGCGATCAATCAGCAGCAGGCTGCAAGGACGCGCGTCGCCGTCGATGGCCGCTCGCCTCCCCGAGACCCGCGCCACATAATCGCCGCTTCACGCATGCGTGTCGTTTGACGATTTTGTCTTCTTCCTCCTTTCACACACGCTCCATGTCACCTCGGTCCTCAGTCCTCGCAAGGCGAGCGACAGCAGAGCCAGACGATCGCCATGGCCATGGTGGTGCTCGAGCGCTGGACGGACGCCAGGATCCGGGACACCTCGCATGGTGCTGGCCGACAGGACAGGTGGCGCTGCCTCTCAGCTGAGTCTTGATGCTAGAGGCGGAGTGACGAGAGCGATTGCGAAAGCAGGACCAGACCCCACATCTCAAGCGAGCAAACGAGCGTTTGGCGCGACAATGGGTGCACAGTGCGCGCCACTGCAGTCAACAACAGACAACAACAGATAGCAGCAAGGACAGACAGACACACAAACAAACAAACACGGACAGCAACCGCAACAGAGAGCATGCGGCAGCGAGGAGACGCGCGGGCGAGTGGGTAAGAGGTGCGAAAGCTCACGTCGAGTGGCCCTCGCGCTCGCTCGCTCGCTTGCTCGCAGCAAAAGAGTCGGCGAGCCGCGTTCGTTGACGACGACCGGCCTGGTCGAGCGGCGCGGCTCGAGGCGATATCGACATCGGCGCGAGTGCAGTCGCGACAGGGCAGTCAGCCGGCGGTGTGCGGTGCGGTGCGGCCGCTTGCTCAGACGCCTGCAGCAGCAGCAGTGCGGCGCGATCAGGTGTATAATACTCGGGCTCTTTCGGAGCTGCTGCTGTGTGCGCGAGACAGCGCCGTGCAGAGTCTCCACCGAGTGCCAAGTGCCAAGCGAGTGCCAAGTGAGAGAGTGAGGCGCGGTAACAGCACCATGCGGCGGCGCGAGGTGGGAACGAAGGGAGCATTCCCACTCGAGGCTGCATCGAGACGTCGCGCGGAGGAATTCGCGCGCTGGATCGCGATCGATCCTGGATGCAGGATGCAGAACGCGGAACGCGGAGGGATCTGAGCTCTGAGCTCTCCGCAGCAGAGATGACGCGGAGGCCGCGAGGCTCGCTGCGTCACAACACGCCGAGCTCGCTGCGAGTCGGTGCGAGTTGGTGCACGGTGGTCCGTCGCGTCAACAAGCGAGCGCCTCAGATGATGGCGGCATACTGAGCGCGAGTGAGCTGGGTGCCTCTCTTGAACCCACACGATGAGGCACGAGCAATCACGCGCAGAGCCGAGGCGAGACTGCGAAAATCACAGACTCCACTTTCAACTATCCTGGCGCTCCGAGTCCGAGTGCTCGAGCTCGCGCTGTCGCCGTCTGTTGTTTCGTGCTCGTGCTGTGCGTGAAGCGGCTTGTTTGTCCACCGGTGCTCGTGGTGGCGCACAAGCGATCCGTGCTTGCTTGCACACAAATGGCTTGCTTGCTCGACAGCTCCTGCTCGAGGTCTCTGCTGCTGCTGCTCCGACACGGTCGGTGCCACCGCATTCACAGCCGCGCTCGAAAAAAGCTCACCGCAAACGAATCGCCACTCTTTTGATCCCTCGTCCCACGCGCCGTCGCCGGTGTCGTCGCTTCGTCGGCCATGCCGGTCAACATCAAAGCGCACTTGCTCTCTCTTCTCTCGGCTCGCTCGCTCCTTCTCTGCTGCCACACCGACTCGCAATCGCTGCTTCTTCACAGCTGGCGCGTTTGTGCGTCCGTCCAGGCTGCTGCTTCCGTTTCCTGGCTGCTGTTTGGTTCGCGCGCTTGGCTCGCTGAGCAACCTGCGCGCTTTCGGTGCACCACCACTCGCGCTCTCGGCGCCGGCGCATCAGCAGCAGGCATCAGGACCAGACGGCGGCGACGCTCACCGCTCTCCTCGAGAGTCCTCACTTTCCAATTTCCGAGGTGACAGACACACCCACAAGCAACAAGCAGTGCCTTGCCAACCAGCAGCAACAACACCTTGCCAGCACGCAAGACACGCAACAACACCAGCAAGACAAGCACGACAAAGCAACACAACTCGCCATGGTGAACGACGAAAACGCATACTTCAACGCGAATTGCGCGACGACACAGGCGCTCTGCTTTGGCGCAGCAAGTCCATCGTCGTCCGAGCTCGGCGGCGCGAACAAAGGCGCTCTCTCGTTCATCCTCTCATCGTCGTCGTCCGACTCGGACTCGGAGTTCCAGGCGCCAGTCGCGCCGACCGGACTCATCAAGCGCAAGCGCGTACGGGGGACCGTGCCGGCTGCGACTGCCACGCGCGGCGCGACGCGGTCGAGTCCGAGCGCAGCGTCGCCAGCACACGCCGCCGCAGGCTTCACGAGCAGCATCAGCGCTGCCGTCGCCGCGAGTGCAAGCAGCGCGCTCGTGAAGAAAGGGAGCAAGTTCTGCATCGTCGATGGCTGCATGAGCCGCGCGAAGCACGCGAAGCGGTGTTGGCGCCACGGTGGCTCGGTCAAGTGCAAGGTCGTGGACTGCGACAACCGCGCCAAGTCGAAGGGCGTGTGCTGGTCGCACGGCGGCGGGACCCTCTGCTCGTTCGACCGCTGCGACACGATCTCGGTCTCGAACGGCTTTTGCTGGGCACACGGCGGCGGCAAGCGCTGTGCCGTGCCCCAGTGCTCCAAGCCCGCGTACGAGCGCACGCAGAACTACTGCACGGCACACTTTGAAGAGCGCGTGGGGACATCTGCAGCAGCGACGCCATCTCAACGATCTGCATAGAGACCGATCGTACCAACTCGAGTGAAGCAAGTGAGACAAACTGCGTGAGCGTAAGCGCGCGGTGCGAGCTAAGAGCCATGCGTGTGTGTGTATCGATAGAGCAAGTAGTGCAGAAGCAAGTAGGACGAGCGCGTATGGAACGAACAAGCGCGTCATGTGAGAGTATCTACGAGTCTGTGTTTGTGCGCGTCGCGCGTGGAACGATCACGCTAGGCAGGGCGTCGGGCACTTGCCTCAGCGGAGAGGCGAGTGCTGCCCACGCACATGCCGCCTTTGCGCTCCGACGCTCTCGCACTGGCGCTGGTATTGTTGAGAGAGCACGGTGGGCGACAGCGATTGCGCCTCTACGCCATTTGGCTCCGTGGCCATCATCACAACGAGGTGCTCGTGCGCTGGACCTAGGAAGCGGCGAGAGGATCGAGCGGGAAGCGCGCGTGAAGCAATCGAGATCCGAGAGAGAGAGAGCGGGTTTGCCTGTTGTTTCGCCAAGCAAACGTCCAACGTTGACGCTCGTCCGGTGCGCCAGTTGTCATCTCACACCGCGTCTGTTGTTGACTGCAGTGGCAGCGGTGCTTCCTCATCAAGGCTGCTTCGCGCTATGGTCCCTGGCTCGGCGCACGCTCCCCATCCTTTGTGAACAAGCGAGCGTCTTCTGCTGGTTTGGATGCAACGCAGCAACTACTGGCTGCTCGCGATGTGAGCGAGCGAGCGAGCCGGATCGAAGCGCGCAACGACGTTGAGATCAAAGATATTTGGCAAGGCAACCTGGCTCTCGGTGAGCTCCACATGGAAGCTAGCCCCCGTCTCTCGACAGTTCAATCTGCGATCTGCGCGTCGATGCGGTCGAGCTCATTGGCCGTCGCCATCTCGACAGTTCACGGCAACGAGGCAAGGCAAGGCAAGGTCGAGCGTCGAGGCAAGTGACCGCTTCATGCGCACAGCTCGACTCGTAACGACACGCATTAGCTCACTTCGACGAGTCGTGGATTGGTTGTGACCCTTTACAACATCGATGTTATCATCAAGTTCTGTGTGGTCCACATCAGTGCTATATTTACTCGATCCTGTGTAAACCACATCAATTTTCTTAAAATAGATGTACTTGAACAAAATATAGTTTGGGGACGGCATATTATTTCGATAGTGATGAAAAGGAGTGCATTTTCGAGTACTATGGCCACACAGTCCCACATTTCATGCATCATCCCATCCGTCTGCCAGGCGTTTCTATGGCGTTTCTTCCCACTCATTTATTTCACTATCACATTCACTTTTTTCACTATCACACTAATACGCCATCCCCAAACCATACTTTAATCAAGTATTTCCATTTCCACACAGTCGAACCCGGCTAGCATTCATTGTGGGATTTTCTACATTAGAGCCTAACTTTGGGCATGCACCTCCGCCAAATTGGGCACCTCCAACACGCTATATTAGTGCAGCACTAATATAGTGACTCACACACGACCTCCAGCGCGACGAGCAGATCCGCTCGGCGTCTCTCGTCGAGTACTCGAAGCGCAATCCAGACGAAGAAGACATCGTGATGGAGACGCAGTGAGCGTAACGCGTATGCAGCGGCTCGATCCGTAGCGAGGGCAGCGATGTGCGAGGTCGCTTGGCACTGACTGGTCTCTCCATTGCACGGGTCATACACGCACGGCAGTGGCGAATACGCGAAGCACGGCGACGCGAGGCATCGATCCGCAAGCGCGTCGCATCGTAAACGCACTGCTTGGCTTTCCGTGGATCGAGAAGACGACACAGCTAGCGATGGCATGTTAGAAGCAACAAGCTACGGCGAAGTTGGTGCCGCATCAAGACGAGACGCTCGCGGTGCTGACTGCGGAGTCGTCTTCTTCGTAGACGACCGATCGCAAGGACAGAGACCTTGACATCGTCACATTTCGTGACATATCCGCTTCGTCACACATCGTCAGCACATCGAGACATCGAGACACAGGAAGACAGACGACGGAGAGGTGGGGAAAATTATCACAAAACGAGAAGCGACTGCGCGCGCGCGTGCGCTCCTGCGTCTATTCGACGTCCTGCACGTTCATGTCGCCCTGGTTCGCGTCCACGTTGTCCGGCTCCTGGTCCGATGTCCAGAGCGTGAGGTTGTCGCGCAGCAGCTGCATGATCAGCGTCGAGTCCTTGTACGACTCCTCCGACAGCGTGTCGAGCTCCGCAATCGCGTCGTCGAACGCCTGCTTCGCGAGGTTGCACGCGCGGTCCGGCGAGTTCAGGATCTCGTAGTAGAACACCGAGAAGTTGAGCGCAAGACCGAGGCGGATCGGGTGCGTCGGCGGGAGCTCAGCCATCGCGATCGTCGACGCCTGCTTGTACGCCTCGAGCGCCTTGTCCGACGACTCCTTGCGCTCGTCGTCGACCTGGAACTCCGCCAAGTAGCGGTGGTAGTCGCCCTTCATCTTGTAGTAAAACACCTTGCCCTCCTCCGACGACGAGTTCGGGATCAAGTTGTTCTCGATGATCGTCAAGATGTCGTTGCAAATGTCCACGAGCTCGCCCTCGATCTTCTGGCGGTACGACTTGATGTGCTCGCTGCGCTCGCTGTCGCCCTTGTTCTCGATCGACGAGATCACGCGCCACGACGCGCGGCGCGAGCCAATCACGTTCTTGTACGCGACCGAGAGGAGGTTGCGCTCCTCGACCGTCAGCTCCACGTTGTGGTTGTTCGCGACCGCCTTCATGTGGTCCACCATCTCATCGTAGCTGGTTGGTCGTTCAGAGAGCGAGGAGAGCGAGCGAGAGAGAAAGAAAGATCACAAGGCGACTGTCAGGCTCATGCGATCGTCTTGTCATCCCAGGCGCTGCCAGGCGCTCGTCGGCGATACACCGAATCGATCCATCGGGGAAAACGGGTGGGACGTACCGCTCCGCCTGTTCAGCGAGCTTGGCGAGGAAGACGAGCGAGTCGCGGTCCATGGTGGCGAAGAAGGGAAGAGGGGAAGAGGGAAGAGGGGAGAGCTTGGGAAGCGAAGAAGCTGCGGACTGCGCGGCAAATCGAGATCTGTGGCCACAAAGAAGAACCAGCGCGAGAAAACCGCACGCTTCAAGCCGCAACGGACGCGTAAAAAAGGAGGCGTAAAAACGCATACAGTGCGCAAGTGAGCGTGCGAGAGTGTTGGGCGTGAAACCGACACCAGTACTGATAGTGACAAAACCAAGCGAAGCGACCAAGAGACAATCGCCAGAGCAAACGTGCGTGCGCACTGTGTCTTTGGCTCAGTATAGGGTGGTCTGTCGTCGGGCTGTGGCGCTGCTCTCGTCGTCGTCGTCGTCGTCGTACGAGCCGGGAGCTCAAGCTCAAGCTCGTGCTCGCAAAGCAGCAGCTCATGGTCGCTCGATTCGACCCGGCACTATCTCGGTGCTGACTCTCTCGCGGTGCGAGCGCTTCGAGTGCCGCCAACCACTCAAGTGTACCAGATCGCTGGCACCATGTGCCTTCAATGAGGTACAGCGCACCGATGTACCGTTTCCTCGGTACACCGGTGCAGTGTGCCACAAATGCGGTTCAGTGTGCCAGTTGGAGCGGTTCATACCAGGTGACAAGCACCACCGCAGCGATTCGCACACGCATGGGCGACTGCAGCGAGCATGCTGGCTTGTCCTGTGACTGATCTGCAACCAGCCAGCAGCAGCATCTACAGGTCTCCACGAACTTGCAGTCATATCAGTTTGCTGTCTGTCTGTTTGTCTGTCTGTCTGTCTTGCCACCACCACCACCACCTTGAATCGAGGCTGCTCGGTTCGAAGTACTCGCCCACTAAAGCAGCACCCACACCAGCCGTTCCAGGTGCCAAAGCGAACGAGTGAACCGTACACGACCGGCAGCAGTCGCAACAGCCGTAATGGGCGAGCAAGGACGCAAGCGTGTTCGCACTGCGATTGTCCAAGTGCGTCGCGGCGGCGTGACGACCTTCTTGAGCTGTCCAGTCGTGAGGGCTCAGTCGAACGAGAGCGACCAGCGATGCGACTCGCTGCTGCGACGCCAGGTAGAGATATAGAGATGCCAGCTCGCAGGACGCGTTCGTTGGTGCGCATGAGCGCTTCGTGTCGTGCAGGAGATCGAGCGCCAAGCGACTGAGAACGGGCTGTGGACGAACGAACGCGAATCAACGACGCTCGATTCCAGGTGAAAAATGGATGCGCTCAGCGCAAAGAAAGTGCTTGAGCTGCTGTCACCTGATGCACCTGATGCACTCGACGGCGCAAGCAGGAGCGCAGCAGCAGCTCACTTCGCAATCCACCGCGTCCGCAGCAGCTCCACTCGCCAGTCAGCAGCACCGACAACCACCAAACCAGCCAGTCAACCATGGGAGGCAGCTCGTCGGTCGAAAAGTTCCTCGCCCTGCCGCTCACGCCGCAGCGCAAGTTCCCGTTCACAGTGAACCAGCGCTTCTGCCAGGCGCGCACGACGACGCTCGTGCTGCACGACAACTTCTGGGCCAAGGCCGGACCCGAGGGCTACGGCGTCTGCGACGCGTTCACCAGCAAAGAGATGTTCCGCGTCGAAGAGTCGATCGACGGCGCGCTGCGCAAGCCCAAGACCAAGTGGCTCGTCGACGCGTACAAGATCCCGGTCGCGCACATGGACGAAGTGGACACGTACACGACGGCGTACAACGTGCACGTGGGCAAGGAGACGGACTACTACCTCACGCAGATCGAGGTGCAGTACATCCCGCTGCACAACAACCCGTGCAACGCCGAGTACCAGAACCCGAACACGGGCGAGAAGAGCCGCATCGGCGTCCACGGGCTCTGGCGCCAGCGCCGCGTGTTCATCTACCTCGACCGCGGCATGACTGGCGGTCGCCAGTCGATCGCCAAGGTCTTCCGACCGGACCTCAAGCACGTCGAGTTTGGCGGCAACGACCAGTACCACGTCGAGATCGCGCCGGGTGTCGACGTCGCGTTCGTGCTCATGGTCTGCGCCGCCATGGACGACGCGCTGCAGCACGACATCAACAAGGACAAGAAGAGATAGAGCGCTCGAGGACGTAGTTGTTCCGTGTTGATATCCGACGTCGAATGCATGTTGCTTCACTGTGTGCTGTTACGTGTTGATACTTCCTCTTCGACGGCCTCGAAGCAGTTCACGTTCGCGGCAGGGAACGACTGGGGGCGAGCGTGCAATCCGATGGGACTGCCACCGACGTAGTAAGATGCAGCGAATGGATGGATCGTGGGAGGTGCTGCTATGCGTTCATTCATTCGTGGACTTGTTCGCTCAAGAGCGAGCGAGCGAGAGAGAGAGAGTCGAGCAGTGGTCACATACGCGCGCAGCTGGTACTTGTACAGGACAGTGGATGGTGGATCGCCGCAGCTACTGATGTGCGCGTGCGGGCGATAGAGCAGCAGTCGGGGTTGTTGACTACGGCGCGTCGATCGCGTGCTGCAGCGCGTCGTCGAGCGCGGCGCAGACGAGGACAATGAACGCAACGTCGACGCCAGGGGCGATCGTGACGTGGTACGGCGCGTCGGCGCCAAAGTCGACGCGCTGGGCGTCGGGTCGGAAGACCTTCGCGATCACGCGGCGCTCGCCGATCTTGCCGCGGTCGAGGAAGATGAACGCCGTGCGCTGGCGCCAGATGCCGTGGACGCCGATGACGCTGAGCTCACCCGTGTCGAGGTTCTGGATCTCGGCGCTGCACGGATTGTTGTGCATCGGGATGTACTGCACCTCGATCTGCGTGAAGCGAAAGTCGTGGTCTTTGCCGACGTACACGTCGTACGCTGTCGTGTACGTCAGCACCTCCGTCACGTGCGCGACCGGGATCTTGTACGCGTCGACGAGCCACTTGGTTTGACCAACGACGGACGCAGCGACGTCCGCCGCGCCGGCGACCGAGCGCTGCACGTGGAAGAGCGCGCGGCCAGTCCCGGCGTCCGTGACCGGGAAGCCATCGGCGCTGACGCGGCCCCAGAAGTTGTCGCGCAGCACGAGCGTCGTCTCGCGGCTTTTGCAGAAGCGCGCGTTGATCGTGAACGGGAAGTCGCGCTGGCGACTGAGCGGCGTCGCGAGGAACTTCTCGGTCGACGACGTCGTGCCCATCGTGCTCGCTCGCTCGATGTGATTCCTGAATGACCAGCAAAATGGGTGAGGCGACTAAATAATCAAATCATCAAAACAGAATGCTAGCTAAATCTTGATTGCTGTATGACGAGATCGACTCATTATGACGTTTGACTCTCGATGCACTGAATGCTCTTGAGCTCATGCGCTCATGCGCTCATGCGCTCATGAGCGACCTGCTACCGATACGCCGGCAGCATGTCGACGCGACTGAACGTGCCAGCGCCGTCGCACTGGAGGTGCCGCGCCATCTGCTGCAGCACGCGCGCTGGCTGCTGGCGTGCGAGCGTGCGGTCCTCGTGCTCCGAGCCAGGGATCTGGAAGCGCGCACGAGCGTCCGTGCGCGCGCTTGCGATGCGCTGCGTCCACGCGAGCGAGAGCCCGAGCACGAGCGCAAGTCCTCCAAGAGGGTACGCAAACGCCATCACTGATAAGTCGCGGGCGTGATGGAGACAGAGCACAGTGACCGCGCTCAGTGCTGCGACTCCAAACATCAGGACGCCAATGAGCGCGAACGCGGAGCCGAACGTCCGCGTGCCCATGCGCGTCTCGACTTGCGTGAGCGCAAAGCAGCTGCAGCAACTGTAGCGCCAGGCAGACGCGCTCTCGAGCGGATCCGACCACCCGTAGAGCACGAGACCGTTCCACTCGCGCGTCGTGGCGCTGTCCGGTGCGATCGGAATGGCGCTCGCAAGCAGCAATGACTCGCGTCTGCTTGCTGGCTTGAGCGACGTCGACATGGTGTTTATGCCGCGGCAAGGTCGGTGGAGCAGCTGGGTGTGCTGGAAGCTGCCGATGATGGTGTGTCCGCAGGCCTCACGAGGAACCGCCACCGCGAGGAGGTCCACACCTGGAACCAGCTCGATTGGGTGTTTGGCACATTTTGTAACTCGAACGTCACGAAACTGCACGCAAGGATACAAAGCTACTCCAAGCGTCCCAGTCGACAACTCGGCACTGGCACCAGACCCAGCGCCAGCGAGCAGCACTGCCGAGCAGACTGGCGGCGGATACTGACGACCTCGGCAGCAACCGATCGGAGGCGCAGCGAGTGTAGCGAATGGATGTGAGTGCCGTGCAAGCGTAACACCAGTGCATCG
>JAASFT010000879.1:0-12047 GCA_023333885.1 Globisporangium parvum
CTATCTCTCTACGTCTCTAGGTCCTTCTCTCGCTCTCTCGCTCTCGCTCTCTCGCTCTCTCGCTCTCTTGCTCTACGTCCGGATGCTCAGCCGGAGCTTGCGTCCTTCTTCCGCCATGCGGTCGACGCCCATGCGCTCGATCTCGACGACACCTTGCTCACAGGCGCTTCGACAGCAAGTGAACGTGCATGTGCATGCGCTGGAGCAGCTCGCTCGTGCATGAAGACGCGATGCACGCGTGCGGAGCTCGCAAAGGCTTCGAGTGTGGCAAAGTGGCTACATTGTGTGGTACCACACCACTGTTGTGTTGTCCACGCGTTTCGTACACCAATAGATGTGGCACGGGCATTGGTTGGCTCGTTGTTTGACATCACAAGACGTTGTCGCTTGCGACCAGCAGCTCGACCAACAGCACCGACGACGACGACGACGCCATGGTGAAGAAGCGCACGCTCACGCCACTGCCAGTGTTCGACCAGAAGGCGCTGCCCGAGTTCCTGCGCGAACATGGCTTCAAAGAGATGCACGCGCTCACGATCTGGCGCCACTTGGCGCAGCACCCGACGCACACGTTCGAGCAGATCCCGCACCTCTCCAAGAAGCTCGTGGAGCTCCTGAACGCCAACTTTGCGCACTTCACGACGACTCTGACTGCTGAGCAGCGGTCGCAAGATGGCACTGTGAAGCTCTTGCTGCGTCTCCAGGACGGCCACGAGATCGAAGCTGTGATCATGAAGCACACAGGTCGTAACACGCTCTGCGTGTCGTCGCAAGTCGGGTGCCAAATGGGCTGCACGTTCTGTGCGACTGGCACCATGGGCATCATCGCTGACCTCTATAGCGGCGAGATCCTCGAGCAGCTTGCGTACGCGAACACCGTCGCGCCGATCCGGAACGTCGTGTTCATGGGCATGGGCGAGCCGCTGAACAACTACGACGCCGTGCTGTCGGCGATCAAAGCGATGACGAGCGTCTTTGGTCTGGCGCCAAAGCACATCACGCTCTCGACAGTCGGCGTGATCCACCGCATTCGGCAGCTCACAAAGGTGCGTGGCGAGCTCTGCTTGGTGTCCACTGGCACTGCTATCTACCAGCTAGCAGTGTCGCTCGATCCAAGTGCTCACAGTGCTATCGGCTGACTGGATGTTGTCTATAGGACGCGCCGCTTGTGCGCTTGGCGCTGTCGCTCCACGCACCGACGCAAGAGATGCGCACGGAGATCGTGCCAACGTCCAAGGCGTATCCGCTCGACAAGCTCATGCAGGCGATCGACGAGCACCTCGCTATCAAGTGCGTCGACCATGCGATCGATCTGACTGACAGACTGGGTATGCCAGCGATGGCTCACGTGTGTGTCTGTATGGGCGTGTATGTATGAGCAGAGAGGGTCGGCTCGTGATGGTCGAGTACTGTATGCTCGAAGGCGTGAACGACTCGATCGAGACGGCGCACATCCTCGGGAAGCTCCTGCAAGGCCGCTCAGTGCACGTGAACCTGATCCCGTACAACACGACGGACGTGAGTGCGCAGTTCCGGTCGCCGTCGCCGGAAGCGATCCGCGCGTTTCACAGCGTCTTGCGCGAGCCGTACAACCTCAAAGCCACGATCCGCGAGAACCACGGCACGGACATTGACGGCGCGTGCGGCCAGCTCGCGCTCAAGAGCAAGAGCGAGAACGCGGCAGCGGCGCAGAAGGACATTGAGGACTTTGGGAAGCTCGCGCGCTCGTTCAAGCGCGTGCCGAGCCCAAAGAAGAAGCAGCCAAGTCTCTTGGCGACTGTCAACGACTTTGTCGACCGCAACCAGCAGACCGTCGGCTTTGCGCTACTCGGCGCCGCTGCCGTGGTGCTCGCGATCGGCTTTGTGCGTCGCGCTCGAGCGCACGTCTAGACTCGTTGAGCAGTGTCCGGTGGACCCAAGAGCTTAGAGAGAGAGAGAGAGATCGCATGTGAAGAGAGCAGCGTAGGAAGGAGCGTGCGCGCGTGCATGTAGATACGGTAGCTAGACAGTGCATGGCACAGCAGCAATGGCAAAGTCTTTGCTGTCGAGATTGAGGGAGTCGTTGCGCACGTGTGGGCATGAGGCACGCACACTTTGGCGGCACAAACGCCTCATGACACCACTGTACGCTCCGTCCAATCGCAGCAACCACGCAGTCGACTCAACGCGCATGCTGCTCTTGTATGATCCAGCAGCAGCTCCGATTGCTGGTCTCGGTGCTCGGTGCTCGGTGTGTGTGTACAAGTCGATTCGACCCAGCCGACTCAGGTGCCATGTGGCACCATGTTGCTTGCGTGTTGAGTTGGATAGGGTGGGCGACGACGTGGCTGTCAAGGCAGTTTTAAATCGCGAACGCGCTAACTCAGGTAGGTCATGTCGCCGCTAGTCGAAACTGAGTCGACCTCTGTAATGCGGAAAACTACTCCGAATCAAACGTAAACCTCTGCATGCACGATCCAAATCTGAGACCACGTCGAGTCTGAGTCCGCGCGCCACCAACATCACACACATTTCGTCGTCATAAGTGGGTGTGAATGGATGGATGGCGCATCTCGTCCGACTGTTGCGCTGCTCCTGCCGTCCGTGGCGAGCATCGGCTGTGACCGCCGCCGCCGGCGCAGCGCCATTCTGCCAAGAGCTCCGTCTTGCACACACGCGCGCCGCCTCCTTTGCGTCACGCACTCGACCGCCACTCCCACCGACAACCATGGCTGCTGCTGCTCCGACGACTGAGAAGAAGTGGTTCTCCGAGACCGAGGCGCTCTGGCCGGGCCAGAAGTTCTCGCTCGAGATGGAGGAGGTGCTGTTCCAGGGCAAGTCGGACTTCCAGGACGTGCTCGTGTTCAAGTCCGCGACGTACGGCAACGTGCTCGTGCTCGACGGCGTGATCCAGGTCACGGAGCGCGACGAGTTCTCGTACCAGGAGATGATCACGCACCTCCCGATGTTCGCGCACAAGGAGCCAAAGCGCGTGCTCATTGTCGGCGGCGGCGATGGCGGCGTGCTGCGCGAGGTCGTGAAGCACGAGTCGGTCGAGAAGATCGTGTTCTGCGAGATCGACCCGATGGTGTGCGACGTGGCGAAGAAGTTCTTCAAGAACACGCTCGCGACGGCGTTCGAGGACCCGCGCTGCACGCTCATTCACGCCGACGCCGCTGCGTACTTGCGCGACAACACGACCGAGGAGTTCGACGTGATCATCGTCGACTCGTCGGACCCGGTCGGCCCAGCCGAGGTGCTCTTCCGCACCGAGTTCTACGCGAACATGAAGAAGTCGCTCGCGCCAGGCGGCGTTGTGTGCACGCAGGGCGAGTGCCTCTGGCTCCACCTCGACATCATCGTCGACGTCCTCGGTCGCTGCCAGTCGTACTTCCCGACGATCCAGTACGCGTTCACGACGATCCCGACGTATCCATCGGGCCAGATCGGCTTCATCATGTGCTCGCTCGACGAGAGCCCGGATGCGCTCGTTAAGCCAAAGCGCACGCCGTCGCCTGCGATGCTCGAGACGCTGCGCTACTACAACAGCAAGGTGCACGAAGCGGCGTTCGTGCTGCCGCAGTTCGCTGAGCGCCAGATCAGCACGGTGCGCAAGGTCGCTGGCTCGAACTAGGAAGGACGTCGTGCTGCGAGCGCAGCCAGCGCCGCGCGCAAGCCAAGTGTCCGACCAGGTCTTTCGGCGTGCGGCTCGCCACGCGCTCGTCGCCTCGTGTTCGTTCCGCCCACTCTGTTGTCGTCCACCCACCACTGACTGTACATAGAAAGCTAGTCACTCCCATGGCCTTTCACGCGCTCCATTCATTGCTCTCGCTCGCTCGCGCACTGCGTGCTTGCCTCGCCTCAGACGAAGACCCGAGCCCGTCGGTCGACTGGACAGCAAGTTCACGAGTCGCGCACGGACCGACGGTTCGCTAGTCGCTCATGCTACTCGGCGCTGCTGTCGTGCAGCTCGTCGGCTGCTGCGTCTCCTCCGACTGCGACTGCTGCGGGGGTAAAGAGCGTGATCTTGTCGACGCGCCAGCAAAAGTCGGGCGTCTGCTCGAACACGAGCTTCCAGATGTACGGAATGAAGAACTGCTCGGGACACGTCTCCTCTTCGTACCGGTAGCTCGCGTCGTCGTCGTCGAGCGCAAGTGCCTCGCCACCACTGCGCGCGTGACTCCGAGGCGCAGGCGTTGCAGCTGCACTCGTTGCTGCAACGAGACTCACGCACTCGGCGCGGATGATCTGCAGCACGGTGTCGACATCAAGGACGTCGTCTGGCGTCGTCTTGGCGTCCACGAGCGCTCGGAAGCGTGCGAGCGTGGTCCAGACCGGTCGGTTGTCCACGTGGTGCGCAAACTCGGGGTGCTGCTGCAGCGCGAGGAACGTCTCGGCGCGGTAGAGCAGCGAATAAATCTGTCCAAGTCGGGTCCGACCCGCGAGCGCAACGAGTTAGTACGCGTCGCGAAGGGTCGCGTGCCAACGCATGCATGCAAACACACTCGATGCAACGTACAAGTTGCGGGTTGCGCGGCAAGAGCCTCGTCTTGAGACACGAGCTCACGACGCCGAGGAGCAAGCGAATGAACTCGACGTACGCTGCACGCTTGTGCTCGAGCGTCTCGCGCTCCGTGGCATCGACTTCAGTGCGCCGCGCGGCGAGGTCCGTCATCTTGTGCACGAGCTGCGCCTCTTTCTTTGCGAGCATCTCAATGAGCGCGACGATGCCCTGCGCAGCGTACACGTGGACGTTCTCGGCCGACCGCGCGAGGTTCGAGAGCGCGGCGAAGGCGTTCAAGTGGATGAAGCTGTCTTGGAAGTGCGTGATGTTGCGGAAGATCAAGCGCGTGAACAGCACCATGAGCAAGCTCCCGAGCGAGACGTCGAGGATGTACCGCTCCGAGTACCACGGGACGCTCGAGACAATGCGCTTCGTGTGCGCGTCGTGGACAAACGCAGCGTCCTGCGTGTACGTGAGCAGCACGATCACGAGCATGTAGATGCGACTTGGATCGACGGACCGCGCGTGGTAGAGCGTCTCGAGCAGCGGCAGGATCATGTCTTCGAGACGACTGCTGGGTGCGACAGCTGCGTCGAGCAGGAGTGGGTTCGTGTACACGAGCGTGTAGAGCAGCAAGTGACTCGACTCGAACGACGCGTTCCGGCCGATCGCAGAAAAGAGCTTCGTGAACGACAGCTCGAGGAGCTTGGGCGGTGCGTCATGCGCTCCAGACTTGGCTGACGACGACCCGTTCATTGCGACTGCAGTGCTGCTAGCGCCCGTGTCTGTGTCGTTCTCACGCGCGTCTGCGTCCGTGAGGCTGCACAGTGCGTCTCGGAACGGATTGCTCACGCTCTGGCCATCGCTATCGCTGTCGCGGTAGCTCTGGAGCAGCACGAGCAGGAGCAAGACGCTGCGGTCGGTCAGCGGACTCGCATGCACGTCGGTCGCGACAAAGTAGTGGAAGACGTTGAGCGGCAAGCGAAAGATGCTTGCTGTGTGTGCGCAAGCACGAGTGAGAGAGAGCATACCATGCGTTAGTATCAAATGCACCAACACACCAGAACACGCCACGACGCATGGCAACACGTAGTAAGTACGCACTTGCAATGCTCCCAATGCCTTCGAGCGTCAAGTACGAAAAGTGCTCGGCGTCTTCTGCGAGGTCGGTCGCTTCCGAGATCTTGATGAGCGACATGTCGGTCGCGTGCTGCAGCGCAAGACGCACTGCGCGTGTGTCTCTCGACGTTCCAGGCGACTGGCGCTGCTCGATGACGTTCTGGAGCAAGCGATGGACGATCCCAGGTGCCCAGTACGCTTTTCCACTGCTTGGGCTGGTCATGAGCAGGTGCAAGAACGGGTTCTGCGCACTCACGTCGTCGGCGTCGCGGCTGTGGTCGCGCGGGTACGCGACTGGCGCAAGGAGCACGAGGAGTGTACTCACGACTTCGACGTGCAAGTCGTACGTCCGAGCTCTGCAGACACGTGCACAGGAGGCAATCGCAACCAGCCCAGTCAGTCGAGCGCAGAGCCTTCGAGTCGCTCGTAGCAGCAGTCGATGAGACGTACGTTGGTGCAAAGTCGATGAGCACAGTGAGGAGCGCGTCGAGGAAGCGCGTCGCGAGGTCGTCGTACGCCTCTTTCCCAGCCTCGCGGTCTGCTCCAAGGCCATCCATCCATCCGCTTAGTACCCTCACCACCCACCCACCCACCCACACATATATACAGGCGTGCTCATGAAGACGTACGCCGCGGCGACACGACAGTCGCCCAGTCTTCGTGCGGCGCTTGGCGGTTAAAGTGCGCAAGCAGTGGACACTCGTCCCGCTTCTCGACGAACCGCATCGCAAAGTTGCGCACGAGGAAGAGCGCGTTCACGGCCTGAGCGACGTGGCTCTCGACGCTTTTCACAGGCTTGTGCGGCGCGCCATCAGTCGTGTCCTGTGAGGCGCTGCTGGCACTCGGTGCAGCTGGCGCATGTGCGTCGAACTCTTCCGGCGTCATGCGATCGATGCGGCAGCAGAACGGCAGCGCGTGGATCACATAGCGCAGCAGCACGCGGAAGTTGCCGGACGCGAGACTGTTCTCCGCTGGCAGGAGCAGGAGCAGGAGCAGGTGAGCACGAGCCCAACGTGACATGTGCGAAACGACTTGGCGCAGAAGGAGACGGCTGGGGGCGTACCAATCGTTGCGCCGTACTCTTGATTGAGGTACTCGATCTGCACCTGTGAGAGCTGCGTGAGCGGCTTTGGCACAGCGAAGACGACCTGGTACGCAGTGTCTTCACGAGACATTGGCGCTTTGCCCACGAGCTTCTCGAACGCAGCGCGCTCGCGCGGTGTTGCAAAGATGTCGCCGCGCTGGCCGTCGACGACTTTCGAGTGCGCCGACGACGTCGCAGCTCCCATGCTCGCTGTCTACAGCTGCTGCTGCTGCTCGGCGGTGGGCGTCACGAGCGGACCGATCGACCGATCTGCACGACGTTGCGAGCTCTGGCACAGCTCGCAGATGTATGCTGGTGACGTAGCACGCTATCTATCACATACAACAACCAAGTCGATAGCGAACCGTACTTAGTCTGTGCTGTACGGTACTGTACCCACAGCACTGCCTGCCTGCCAATCTGTCTACTTGATGTGGACAAGTCCAGTTGGCTCTCTGTGCGTGTGGCGATCCAGACCACGAGCGCATGCTCACATGCGGAACTCGCAGAGCAGCGGGAGGTGATCCGATGGCGACGCCGGACTCGGGAGCGCGACGCTCTTCATCGCGTCTTCGAGCGCCATGAGCTCGAGCAGCGCGACGGGCTCCATGCTGCCACTGCAAGTGCCAAGAGGGAGAGAGAGAGAGCGGTCCTTTGGCGTTAGTGCACGCGTGCTCGAGCGAGTGCGAGTGCGCTCGTCAGCTGTACCTCGTTGCGTGCGGGTGGTAGAAAATGTAGTCGAGCGTCCCGACAAAGGCCGCAACTGGCGAGCCATCGCCTTTGCTTGGCGCAGAGCCGTTCACGTTTGTAAAGTCCGGCTCGCCACGGGGCGCGCGGTACTGCGCATAGGCGCTCGCGAAGCCGTGAGTGCGCGTGATGAGGTCGTACACGCGGCTCTGCGGCAGCGAGTTGAAGTCGCCAGCAAACACAAGCGGAAGCGCGAGGCGCTGCGCAAACGCCTCGAGTGGCCGCAGCAGCCGCTGCATCTGCAGCAGCTTCACGTCTTCTTGCGACGGGTCCCAGAACAAGTGCGTCGTGGCGACAACAAACGCCTGCGGCAGGGCACGAGACGCCTCAGGCTTCTGCTTGAGGTGCGCCAGGAGCGCGACGCTGCCACGCTGTGTGCGCGCGAGGAGGTCGTCGCTGCAGTCTACAGCCAACCAACGAGACACGAGTCGTGAAGAGTCTGTACGGGTGCATGGCGTGACGCAGCGCAGATTGCCAGACGTACGGGACTCGTCGCCTACGGGGTCGTCGAGCGAGCGCGTCTCGTGCTCCACGAGCTCGAGCTCGGCGTGTTTCCAGAAGATCGCGACGCCATCGCGCTTCCCAGACGTCTTCTGCGCGTAGAGGCTGCGTTGCAGAGCATGAGCATCGAGGTCAGTCAGTGGATGCAGCTACAGCAGCAGCGGATGATGACGTCTTCCTCCCACACGACGCACCCGTGGTAGCCAATGCTCGCCATCATCTCGGCCCAAAACTCGTTGTACTGGTCCACTTCCTTCGTACAGACCAGCAGTCGCAGCAAGTGGAGCAGAGCGCGCGTGACGCGTCGTGACGCAAGCGCGATCAGAGCAAGAGAGCTCGCGCACCTGGAGGCAGATCACGTGCGGCTGCACTGGGAGCGCTTGAAAGACTGCTGCCTGTCATAGGTGCGTGCGTAGTTAGCGCAGTGCGGCACACCCAAACAAAGGCACAGTGCGACACACATGGACGTACGAGCTGCTTGGAGCGGTTCTTCCAGCGCAAGACGCTCGGCTGGCAGTACGGAAAGAAGCTCGATTTGATGTAGCACTGCGCAAGCACGTTGTATGTCATGACGCGCAGCGAGCTGCTGCCAGTCGCAGCTGCGCTTTCATCTGCGCCTGCGCGTACACACACACAACCGCGTGGTAAGCTCCCGTGCAAGCAGCCAGCGTGCGAGACAACACATACACACAGGCGCTACCGTTCGCTGCAAGCGAGCGCATGCGTTGCACCAACATGGTCCTGGTGCTGGTTTCACGCCGGCTGGAGCTGTTTCGTGATAGTGCAATAATCGAGTGTCGACGATGTAACTTGCGTGGAATTACGCTAAAACAACCCGAATTGTGCTAATACCGCGAGCGGGTAAAAACAGGGCGTTGGTGAGAGGTCAAGTCGATAGGACGAAGATCGTGCACCACACAAACGGCGCTCGACAGGTCGAGAGGAACTTCAATGCGAGCGAGCGAACGTACCGCCAGCGCTGCACCACGTGGAGGGCGTGGAGGAGACGCGCGCACCAATTGGACCGTGACGGCGGCAACGAGACAAGCAGCGCAGTGATTGCTCTGGAAAGCGTCTATTCAAACGAGCGTTTGCAGAGGAAACACATGAGGGCAACGGCCTTAGTGGTCCGCGTCCTCGACCAACTTGGCGTACGCAGCGTCGTCGAGCAGGTCGTCGAGCTCCGACGGGTTCTCGATCTGCACCAGACATACAGCTGAGATGTGAGCACCGCACTCGCTTGCGCATACTCGTACAAAGACGTCAATGGACGCACCTCGATCTTGACGAACCAGCCGCCGTCCATCGCTTCGTCGTTCACGAGGCTCGGGTTCTCGTTCAGGTTCTGCAGACAGCGCACAAGCGATCACCCGTGAGCTCCTAGTCGTATCGCAACGATAGTAGGAGACAAGGACGCACGGACGTACCTCGTTCACAGCGATGATCTTGCCGCCAACTGGCACGTACACATCGCTCGCTGCCTTCACAGACTCGACTGCGCCAAACGCGTCACTGCAAACGCACGAGACAGTGTCAGTACCATCGACAGAGCGAGAGATAGAGATAGCAAGCGAGAGAGCGACGCACCCCTTCGCAAACGTCTGGCCGACGTCCGGGAGCTCGACGAACACGACGTCACCGAGCGAGTTCTGCGCGTAGTCCGTGATGCCGATCGTGCCGTGCTTGCCGTCGACCTTGATGTACTCGTGCGCCTCGGTGTACTTGGTCGAGAAGAACGCCGCAGCGCTCGGGCGCGCGAACGCGAACGACGCGGCCGCAGGGCGGAGCGCGGACTTGGAGAGAGCCGAGGCGACACGGAGCGCGAGCATTGCGATCGAGAGCGAGCGAGAGACTTGGGCTTGCGAGTGCGACGCGTTTGGAGAAGTGAGCCGTTGCAAAGCGGGCGTGTTCGAGTTCGAGTTGGTTTTGACTTTTGAGTGGCGGTCGTTTGGCCGAGGGTTCGGATCACTTGCGCTCAGTATGCATTCAAGCAGCCTTAATAGTGGGCTCTACTTTCGCACCTGTGACGCGCGTTGCCTTTGGAATTGTAGCGAGTTGAATGGACACTCGCGAATTCGAGCGATGTGGTGCAAACCAGCCCATCAAGCTCTGCACCACTCACACACGACGTCTGCACCGCACGCTGCCATCAATGCTCGCGACGCGCATGCTCGGCGCACGGCTGCGCAGCTCCGCGCCTGTGAGCGTGCGCCGCCGCGACTGGTGGACGTACTCTGCTGCAGCGTTCTCGACGACGCGCGATGGCGTCGCGACAGCCGAGTCGAGTGCTCCGAAGCCGCTCGTGAAGCGCAAAGTCGCGATCGTCGCTGGGTACTCGGGCACGGGCTACCACGGCGTGCAGCTCAACGACAACGTCCAGACGATCGAGCACGAGCTGCGGCAAGCGATCTTCGACGCTGGCGCCATGCGCGAGTCGAACTTTGAAGACCTGAGCAAGATCGACTGGTCGCGCAGCAGTCGCACGGACAAAGGCGTGCACGCCGGCTGCATTGTGGTACGCACTGCTTGTTAGTTTGTCAATAGCCAACGATGCGCTGGTGTGCACTGCTAGTGCTCTCTCTCTCACACGCATACGATGACACTGCGTCTGTCGTAGTTCTCTGGCAAACTCTTGATCGACGAAGAGAAGCAAGTGGACCCTGCGACTGGCCGCGTGAGCGGACTCGCCGAGGCGCTGAACGCGTCATTGCCGCCGACGATCCGCGTGTTCTCGTGCACGCGCGTGAACAAGCGCTTCGACGCGCGCAAGAACTGCGTGCTGCGCGAGTACGAGTACTTCCTCCCGCTCTCGTTCCTCGAGAAGAGCGTCTTGGCGGCCGGCGCGACGGACATGGACGAGGCCGTTGACGAGTTCTGCCGCGCGATGCAGCGCTACGAAGGCATCCACGACTTCCACAACTTCACGAAAGCGCGCTCGTACTTCTACAAAGAGCACGCAAAGATGCGCGAGCGCCGCACCCAGCGCGCAGCCGGTAGCGATGTTGACGCTAGTGAAGACGCTGAGGACATTCCAGACATCGCCGAAGACACGGAGGACGCCGCTGTGGACGGCGCGAGTCAGTTTGAAACGAGCGAAGAGACGACGCGCAAGTCGCTGCCGCGCCACCGCCGGTCGATCTACTCGTGCTCGGCGAGCTTGATCCGCGACTTCTACGGCGCGCCGTTCCTGCGCGTGCACATTGTCGGGCAGGCGTTCCTGTTCAACCAGATCCGGTGCATGGTCGGCGGCGCCGTGGCCGTTGCGAGCAAGACGATGTCGCGCACGTTGTTTGACGCAGCGCTCGACACGAACCGGATCATCCGGATCCCGATCGCTCCAGCCGAGGGCCTCATTCTCCTCAGCAGCTCATTCGGTGGCAAGCTCCACACGGTCTCGCTCTACGAAGACTCGAACACCGTGCTGGCCAAGGAACGGCGCGACCTGTCGCATCGCATCCTCTTGGCGCGCCACGAAGACGCCGCGATGACGCAGTTCCGCGAAGACGTCCTGTACACGGAGGTCGTGGCGTCGTGGCAGGCGGAGGGCGACCTCGAGCGCTGGCGCACGTACCTCGCACGCGTGCAAGAGTCGAACGCGTTGGTCCAGGAAGCGGAGCTCGAGACGCTGCTCGCCGACGTCGCCGAGCGCAGCGAAGTGCAGAAGTCGAAGCGCCAGAGCTTCGTGCAGCAGAACCGCGTCGGGTACTTGAGCAACAACGTCAAGGGCGGGCTCTTGCCGCGACAGTTCACGACGAAGCTCTGCGTGCGCTTTGCCGTGGCGCCTGGGATCTTCACGTCCGACTTGCGCCGCGCTGTGACGAAGGTACGAGTGGCATAGGGCGGCGAGCAGGACAAGCACTGCTGGTGCTGGTAGTGGCGACTCACGTGTGTGTGTGTGTGTGTGTGGGAACGCAGCACATCAAGACTGGGAAGCTCGCGCTCGAGTCGACCGAAGGCGAGATCCTCGACTACATCGAGCGCATGGGCGTCGACCGCATGGCGGAAGAAGGACGCAAGCTCCGGCTGAGCATCCGGACGTAGAGCAAGAGAGCGAGAGAGCGAGAGAGCGAGAGCGAGAGAGCGAGAGAAGGACCTAGAGACGTAGAGAGATAG